>JAMPIV010013181.1:330000-451119 GCA_024509875.1 Oreohelix idahoensis
TTGTGTGTAGCTAGTGATGAGAATATAAGACGATGATTCACATTCTACACTCACAACCTTCACATTGCCATTTCATACTTTTCGATATCAGTTTTCAAATTTCCAATTCATAATTTTTGTATCGGTTTTCATATTTCCATTTCATACTTTTTACAACACAACACTCACACTTCCATTTCTTAATTTTGGTATCAGTTTTCATATTTCCATTGGGTATGTGCGTGTACGTGTGGTTGTGTATGTGTGCGTGCGTGCGCGGGTGGGCTGTAGGGGACAAGGGTTGGTGTTAGGAAACCAACTCGGTTCTGGCGATATTGGTTGATAACAACCGGAGTTGATGTAATGGTCAAACGTGTTACTGGGGCAAGTAGTAGGACAGGTATCCGTGTTTGGTGTTGTGCGCTAACAGAGAGTTGATTAGTTGAAAAACTAATTGATCGTTGACGCGTTGTCGCTGTGAAAGAAAAATTGTGTGTGCCGCAAGTGTTAGATACATGACCAGGCCCAGCGTCGAGATGTGGGAGTGAAGTGTTAGAGACGTCACTATACTAGGGCCAACACCTAGAGGTGGAAGTGCAGTGTTAGAAACTATACTAGGTCTAGCATCGAGAGGTGGGGAGTAACGTGTTAGAGACATGTGGATGTGTTGTAGTCTTGTTACAAACAACAAGTAACACAAATACAGAGATATAAAAAGCAACATACTTTTTTTTTTTTGGTGGTGAGCTTGACGTGGTCTGCTTTCAACGGTTGCTTTTTTTCAGAAGGCTGGTCTTGGTCTCAGACGGTTTTTGATGGTCCACTGGTTATAACGTGAGGTGATAGAAATGTGATCGTGAGGTGATAGAAAGGTGCCCATGAGGTGATAGAAATGTACCCATGAGGTGATGGACATGTGCCTGTGAGGTGATGGAAATGTACCCGTGAGATGATAGAAATGTGCCCGTGAGGTGATAGAAATGTACCCATGAGGTGATGGAAATGTGCCTGTGATGGTGAAGATGACATAAAGATAGAAGAACTGAAGGCAGCACTGGAGAAAATCAAGATGGGCAAAGCAGCAGGGCATGATGGTATAACACCAGAAATGGTTAAGTTCATGGGAGCATCAGGCGACCTATTACTCTTAAGGGTTTTACAGGCAGCGTGGTACAACAAGACCATACCAAAGGATTGGGAGATTGCCATCATAACACCAATTTTCAAAAAGGATGACAATCGACAGTGTGGAAACCATAGAGAATATCCCTTCTCAGTGTTCCTGGTAAAATCTACTCTAGAATCCTAGAGCAGAGACTCCGACGCCTAGCTGAGCCACAATTGGATGAGGTCCAGTGCGGATTCCGAGCAAACCGAAGTACACAAGACGTAATCTTCACACTGAGACAGATGAGTGAAAAGGCCCTTGAGTATAAGAGTGAGATGCATCTTTGTTACATAGATCTGGAAAGGCGTTTGACAGGGTCCCCTGGAGCACACTTTGGGACTGTTTGGCAAGGAAGATTATTCCAGCACCTCTCATTTATGCTATACAGAGCTTCTACAAGTCTTGCAGAAATTATGTGAGGACAGCAAACCATAAGTCAGAAGAGTTCAGGACCACCACTGGTGTAAGACAAGGTGATATCCTATCACCTTACCTCTTCATACTCCTTATGGACGATGTCATCAAGGCATGTAAGGAGAGAACAAGAAAGTATTCAGTGGGGTACTGGAAGATGAGACAGGTCTATATTTCGGAGCTGGCATTTGCTGATGATGTTGCCCTGATTGCTAAATCAGAGGCACATCTCCAATCCAACCTGCAAGTCTGGAAGGAAGAGCTGGAGAAGAGAGGGATGGTCATAAGCAGTTCTAAAACAAAATCCATGGTGATATCACGAGAAGAAAGAAAACATCAGATTAAGTTGGGAGAACAGGTCTTGGAGCAGGTCGACCACTTTAAATATCTCGGAGCTATTATAGACCGAAAGGGAGGCATCAAAGAAGAGTTGGCCACTCGAAAAGCAGCGGCTGGGAGACTTTTTCAGGCCATAAATCGTGGATTCCTCAGCAAGAAAGAGGTTGGTAAGAAAACGAAGATGGCTGTATACCGCTCCACCTATGTCCCAGTCTTGACATATGGATGCGAGTCATGGGCAATGACTACAACCCATAAAAGCCAGATCCAAACCTCAGAAATGAGGTATCTGAGGAAGGTGGTTGAAGTAACAAGAAGAGACATGGTACGCAACCAGACGATACGTCAAGGCCTTAAATCTTACCCCCTGCAGACCCAAGTAGAACAGTCCCAATTAAGATGGTTTGGCCATGTCTGCAGAATGGGAGAAGATCGGATACCACGACAAGCATGGGAAACAAAGAGCCAAGGATCCAGACCCTGAGGACGACCCAGAGTCCGCTGGGAGGACAACATTAGACAATCTTTGAAGGACCGAGGACTAGAATGGAACCAGGCCAGGAGGAAGACAGCCGATAGGATAGTCTGGCGCTCTCTCTTCCAAACCTCTACACCTCACGGTAGAAAGGGAACGACTAAGTAAGTAACTATATTTTATATATATATATTGTCTAAGTATTTTGTATAAACAACACGCCCAATATCACACAAAAAATCCCACTAATCCACCCCGCCTGCTACACCCCAAAATGTACACTCCCATGCGTCGTCACCCATATATATATAAAAAGGTAAAGGTAAAGGAACCCGTTACACGCCCATTGAGGCATATCGGGAATATGGTGTTAGCCCCATATTATCTTGACCGTCGGCACACGAGGGGTGATGTGGTCGGCATCACGCCGGCCGCCTTAACCTTCCCAGAGTAGCTCTGGTACCCATTTGGGGGCTGGGTCGACCCAGGAGCCGTTTGTGGCCTAAAAATTTTCCGCCTCATCTGGGGATCGAACCATAGACCACTGCGCTAGGAAGCCAGTGCACTAACCACTATGCTACCGCGGCTCCATATATATATATATATATATATATATATATATATATATATATATATATATATATATATATATATATATATATATATATATATTTTCTAAGTATTTTGTATAAACAACACGCCCAACATCACACAAAGAAATCCCCCTAACCCAACTCGCCTGCTACACCCCAAAATGTACACACCCATGCGTCGCCACCCACGCCAGCACAAAAAGGCTCCACTCGCTTCAAAAACCCTCTTAGTAACCTAATCCAACATTATCGATTTTTTTAAAATTTTCCGTCATTATCGATTTTTTATATTTTATATATATATTGTATGTATGTATGTATAAACAAACAACACAGATACCTACAGACACACGTGCACACGCACAGATACCTACAGGTTTATACAACACAAACCCAATACAATACATAAACTCCCTACCCAAAAAAATCTCTTTTCCACAATACAACACAATTCACCCAATACATCACATGCACGTGCACGCACCTCTCTGTCCTATTTTTACGACGCGACGACACTCCTCTCTCAAGGTCTGGTCTGCAGCTGTACCCCGATGCTATATGTATTAAAGAACCTTTTTTATCTATGATGTAAATATTGTATAAAGAAACACACTACCACATTGTACACACACCTCCCGTCTTCCAATATAAAAACTGTACAATGCCGATCTGTGATCCTATGTGTTATTTGCCAATATTATACAACGCCACTATATGATAATGTTATTTGAAAAATAAAATATATTAACTAAATTCTTTGTTACCTATGTCTATAAACCTGTTGTAATATATGTCTAAATATATGTATAACTAAATATCGTCTACCTGTTGTAAATATATATCTCTAACTGTTGTAATATAAATATTGTCTACCTGTCTGTAATATGTACGTATAACTGTTTGTAAAATAATCAACACACAACACAACAACAACACACCCGCCATTATTGAACTTATACGCCTTTTGTGAAGAGGTATTATATAATTTGCTTTAGCTCGTACAAGCCCTCAACTGAATTAACAGTAAAATTTTCCTCATTATTTGGCTCTGTAGATGTAAATATAGATATATTAAAGATGCTCATTCATCCTGCGTGCGCACTTCTCTCTGTAATAACTAAATCATTTGTAAAAAAAATAAAAAATAAACAACACATAACAATTTTAATGATCAATTACTTTGGAACAAATGTAAATAAAATGAACTGGTGCTTACTAAAAAAAAAATGGGTTTCGTCTTTAAGCTTAGTTGTGGAATATAGATCAATAAGTTCTATTGCATTGGCCTGCTAAAAAGGCCACTTAGCTTCCAAACTGCTGAAGTATTAATGATGCTGTTACCGTCACTTAGTCTCTGTGGCGAGGGCACGTCTCCTGGTCAAGGCAGGTATCTTCACAACCGGTTGAATGTAGGTTTCAAGTGTAGATCGCAAGCTTTGAACCACAGTACAGCTGGTTTCGTAGAGTCGTACCTCAAATGGTCTCGTAAACTCGTACAACAAACTTTAGAGGGAATAAAAGAAAAATTTCCGCTGATAAGTCTTTGTTTTCCCGATATTACTCAGGCGCCTTTCCCGCTGTGCGACAACCAAATCTTTTCTCTGACTTTTTACTCTCCTTGAGCATATATTATATAACTCAGAGGATATGATGAAAATCACCATTCTTTTAGTTAATTTACTGATAAAATTTCGACTGGACAGCGGCAAGTGGCCTGTGCCTGGTTGGACATGTTTAAGTATACATACAACTTATTACACATGACAGTCACTTATATATATATACAGGCATACGTCGCTTTATTGCTTTATTGCGCTTCGCAGTTATTGCGCTTATTTTCAAATTATTTATATTTATTTATTAGAACGTGCCTTCTTCTTCCGATAGATTTTAGCTCTCCACCAGCAAAAAGATTACGTTTCACTGAAGGCTCAGATGATGAAGATTAGCATTGTTTTGTTTTTTTAAGCAATAAAGTATTTTTAATTTTATAGTACATTGTTCTTTTCAAACCTAACGCTATTTCGCACTTAATAGACATAGTGTAAACATGATTTTAGGCGTTTATATGCACTGGGAAGCCAAAAAAATGGGTGTGACTCGCTTTATTACGATATTCGCTTTATTGCGGTGGTCTGGAACTGAACCCGCAATATCTCCGAGGTATGCCTCTAATATATATATATATATATATATATATATATATATATATATATATATATATATATATATATATATATATATATATATATATATATATATATATACATATATATATATATATATATATATATATAGCAATTATATATTTATGAACCATGATGTCATCATAATCCACTCCCTTCTCCATTTGGAGTCTGTGGTTACTTCTGCTTTTGGTTCCCTGAGAGAACTAGCACGAAGCAATCACCAGCGCTTTGCTGTGGTGGTTCATGAATATATCTTTTTCACACGCTGAGGTTGCCAGCCTCGTAAGGACCTGTATAACCATCAGCAAGGTCAAACATGTTTAATTCAAAGTACATAAAATATGTTACAACTCACCCCAATAACTGGGATATAGACTTCTTGCTTAATTGAATAGTCTTGGCAACTTGATAAAGATGCCTCGAACACGCGTCTGGGGTATTATCTCTTTTATAGAATTCCTCTTGACTTTGTGAGTAGGTCCAGTAGGAGTCCAGTTTCCGTATTAAAAGTGGAGTTTCCTTATTGTGTTACTCAAAAGGTGCTCCAATACTTGTTTTCCGTTCCTATAAGTTCAGAATCATAACTTATACTCTTTCCTGGCTTCAGTCCTAGCTGTCTGCTTTGGTGATTCTGAAAGGCAGTGTTAAATGTCTAAAATGGTCTACATTATTGTCGTTCGGAAGGTTAATAGTTTTATTTGTCCCGTCTGAGTATATAGAGTGGAAGACAGATACGCGAGAATGTATAGCAATAGATTTTTCACAGGTGGTAGAATTGAGGGAAAAAGATCTGTCTCTGGGGTGATTAGGTAATCTCTTCCAGCCTATCCGTACGACTGTACTTTATTGCAAGACAGCTTTTATCTCCCTATCAAGAATAGATGTTAATCTCCACAAAGCTATGTGACAACAAGACACACAAACGTGAAAAAAACTAAAGATAAATGGGTATGGGTCTGACCAACACACAAAGGTAAGTTTCTCTGTAGTTTATTATCATTAAAACTCGACAACATCAAAATATCTAAAGGAAAAAAGATCAAAGAGTCATTTACATGCATATGAAAATGTAGCAGTAATATTGGCCACCAAAAAATGTTGGAGTAATTATTTTGTAGTCACCAAAGTGTAGTGGTAATATTACTACTGTAGACACCAGGGGATGTTGAAGACTGTATGGAAGGGTGTCTCGTGTCTGGTAGGTTGTCTGATGAGTTGATAGAATATGAAGGTCCACACAGGACTACAGTACACAGGTCACAAGGACGTCACTTTGACTCACAACGAGGAAGTCAAGTAATGGCAACAGCTGGTGACGTTTCATGGATTTATTCACGATACAGGACAGTAGACGTTCATCATCATATACAAAGTCAGTACGATACTTGACGACATACAGCATAGCAATGGTGAATAATATAATTGGTATCAATGCATCATAAACGACTGTAGATATATTCAGGTGCTGAAACCATCATCCTTTTCTACTACAGCCGAGATATATAGATGTAGGGGAGTAAACCAACTCTCCCTTTCTGACCCCCAGCAAGACAGACATATCTTCTGGAGTACATCAGGCAATGTCCTCTAAGTTCCTTTAATAGCAAAGGTGTCAAACCTTGACCGACTTGATACCGCTGGAGCAACAGAGTTCAACAAACAGATAGCCCTTGGGGCATGCACCAACCCGATGCATAAAAGACATGGTGATTCGTGAGCTGAAACTTCTTATGACAGTAGACTCTTAGCAAGCAGACTACAAAATGTCAATCATAAAAGCTGGCGACAAATAATAATCATATGAAGAGCAATTATCTTTCTTCAGAAATAAACACCACAACTCACACGCCTCCAGGCGCTTAGAATCACAAGGGGAAAATCATCTGTAGATAAACTAACAACTTGAGAGGACTTCCATTTTCCCCGTCAAAAATGAACACGGACGCTGAAACGCGTCTCACTCTGATCAGAACCACTGTTCGACTCCTGGAACGGAAGTCTTTCTCAAACAACCTTAAATTCGACACATGCGCAGTAGCGCTTGACCCCTGAGTTAAACTCAAACGGGACGATGTTGGACACATACCAAGCACAGACACTGACCAAATCGAGCCTTATATGGTCAGGGAATAAACATCAACTCAGGTTGCAAACATTCCAAGAAAAGCTGACCTATTCGAGCCATATAAGGATTAACAACCAGACATAAATCTAATAATAGACCGTCAGGTTAAGACACAAGAGAAGGTAACAACAACTGTAAAATGTAACCTCAGCTAACCAAGAGTTATGCACCTTTGATTACAAAAATTAAATTGTACAATCAAGACAGGTAAATATATATATTGACTCAGAAAAATCTGTGCGTAACAGAAATAAAGCAGAAAAAAACGTGCAGCCTCCCCAAATGGAGAAATGAACCCTAAAGTTATTGTCGAATTTTCTCTTATAATGGTATAGCTCTGTTTAGAGGTATATATATAATATTCTGGCTCATACGTTTGCTTTCAAACATATAAAAAACTAAAGCGACTATGGTTGTTTAGTTTTAAAACAACCTGTAACAATTTTAATAATGAATTAGTCTTTAACAGTTAAAATAAATATGGAAAGATTGGTGAAATTTTGCTGTAAATACTAGTTTTTCTCACTGAGACGTAGGTGAGGATTTATCAAAAGTCCGTTGCTTTCGCCTTTTTTACACGAAAACTTAACTCTCGGTGAGTTCTCTCGCCGTGGTTTCCGCCACTTCTTTTTGGTGATGAGTGCTCTTCTCCACATATTAGAGGCGTCGTACTTCAACCCGTTAGTACTTCAACCCGTTTGATGCTTGTCACCACGTACTTTTAGAAAAAATAGAAAGTCAAATGCTTGGAAGCATCTTCTCGTTGTCCACCCACCAATGTTAATCTCTCAGAAGAATTAAATTCTTGAGTACACAACGTAGCTCAAGAAAGATGATTAAAATTCCCCAATATTCCTCTGGGTATTAACTGAGAAAATGTGTCTGGACAGCGTGAATAATGATTTGTGCCTGAACTAACATTAACAAGCTACACATATCTCACAAAATGATGTGATACACTTGAGGCATATGTGATTTACTCATCACTCATCACTGCTCCAGTAGAAGTCTGGGGTCACCTCTGCTGTCGGGTTTTCCGCACGACTAGCTAGAAATAATCACCAGCTTTTGCTGTAGTGGTTTATGAATATACTATTTCGTATGTTGAGGAGATAAATGTTACACTTACCCCAAAATTATGGGTTATACATATTCTCCTCGCACAGGTTTTGGTTGGACACGAGCAATTTCGGTGCATATGCTCTGGAATCAATTTCGTCTGGCAAAGTATACTAATTCCTTCTTATGACGGGTGTTCTGTGATACACTTGGCCTGGCAAACTAGCAATTCCTCTTCGACGGGTTTTCTGCGATACACTTGGTCTGGGAAACTGTAATAACTCCTCTTTGACGGGTGATCCAATTCCTTTAGGTGGCCAGACTCTGTATTTAAAATCCTGGCCTTTTAAGTTTACAGTATCTGTATTTATAAAGGCGAGCGTATTTTTTAAGGTTTTAAGTTTCCCAAATACTTCGATCTGTCACTTATAAGTATGGCATTCTAGGTCCGATCCTTCTCTTTCTGGCTTTTTTGGGAGTTGCTAGTGTGACGTGCGATGCATTCTCTGTGTTCTATGTCTCTGATTTCACTAGATTTTATTTTCAGCTTCCAGTTCACATCACAGATTGTGCTTCCCGGCAAACTTGCCAATGAGATTCATTGTATATTCCGGCACTCACTTCAATCCAATCGTAAGCTCTTTTTCGCACTACGTGGGTTGGGGTGTTTAAATTCTAAATATCACCCACGTGTTTAAAATATTACATCTAATATTCCACGAGTGACTTCTTTATAATCACGCGGTAATATTTCCGCGGGCGTCTTGTGCACTCTCTCAAACAAATGTGTGAACTGATTACCTGTCTTAAGTGCCTTCGGTCAAGATTGTTTACCCAGACAAATTATCTGCGATAATCACACACAGGGATGGTCCCGTGAAACGATTATTTCACTATCGCCTGTGTGTTCGTGCCTTCTTCAGACAGTCAAACAAGAGGGTCGCCGGCCGCTCAGACAAACAATATGGTTGTCCAACGAGGATCTTCTATTATCAAAGATTGGCTAGGCGACTCAAAGCGACAAACGTATTACCGCTGACCGGTGATAATGATCGGGTATTGTTACGATAATACCACAGTTCACCTGGCAGAATGTAAATAAGTTTGAGGAGTGGTAAAACAAAAATGTAAGAGATAAAGATAGTCCCATAGCAGATACTTCCGTAGGGGAGTGGAGTGTTAGAGACTTCCTTTACTAGATTCCGCATAGAGCAAAATAATGAATGGAAGGGCAATAAATTGCCATATAACAAGCGATCGGAGAGAAAAATGAAGAAGAAAAGGGATACTGCCGGAGTGGCTGAAGGTGTGAGAGAGCCACCAAAAGAACACGTGCAGACGTTTTGTCACACAAAATATGATGTAACTTTGGACGAGATAAGAAACAAACTTTGCAGCCTCATCATCCATCAACAAATCAAGCACTCGAAGTTTAGTTTAGTTTCACCAACTCTCTATGGTATTTTATTAATTGTTAATATTTCTCTTTTATCTGTGCTCATCTTCATGTAATGCTCAAGTTAGCTGGTATTAAGAAGATGTATATGTTTCTGTAGTTGCGCCTTATGTGAAATATACACAGCTAGTAGTACTGAAAACGTAGTTTAAATAGATCGTAAAGTTCATTTAGAACAGATGGTTTATAATTTACTATTTACTACAGTGGTTCCCAAAATGGGCGGTTCCCTCTCCCAATGGGGCGTTGGAAGGATTAAAGGGGGCGATAAAGTTAAAGGCGGCGGCAGGGTGCGTTCAGTAAATAAGGGGGTGTTTGAGGATTTGACAGGCTAAACTCAACAATTTTACTGAATATAACGCTTACATGTAAAAGTGGTTTATTTATACAGGGCCCTGACGAGATCGCTTAAAAGGAGAACATAGCCTGAAAAAACCTTAACCCACCACTCCTCCCTAACGTTGCTCGTCCCAGTTTCTCATACACATTATAGCAGAGATTCCCAACCCGGTGGACGCGAACCAGTGAGTATGAGAAGCTTGTCGAGGGTTGTGACGATGAAACAGCCGACCCTGAAGTATTAGATGATATGGTAGAACCCTTATAACATCTGTACCCCCGAATATTGTTGTAATTTTATCGTCAACGGGAATAATCCATCTCGGCTCATTAGCAATAAACAACAGAAACGTGGAACTCCACCTGGTCTCATTAATATGCGCCAGAGCAGAGTGGACTCGCCAACACGTTTGCTAATTAATATGTAGACAGTTTATCTTCCGTGCATTCTGGACAGTGCTTTGTCTAAAGGGGAGGTAAAGCCATGCCTACTGAAACCTCTAGAGCGATCATAAGCAAGCATTTCGCTACACCTTTCTTTCTTACCTGCCTTAAAGGCGTTGCCTAAATCAAACGAAGAAAGCGGCACACGATCTGAGACAATGACGATCTCAAAGCGAACGATAAAGTTTACTGCCACTAGATAACACGGAAATGTGAATCAGAGGAGAGCGCTGGAACCGCTCGAAAGACGGAACGAACGGGAAAGACGAAGCGGCCAGAGAATTGAATAATCACGGGGGACGGGCGGCATAGGATCTCGAATTCTTCCTGAGTTCAAGAAAGGTGTTAGATTCTAACATGTCCCCCCGATCTGTCATTCCATATCATATATATAGAGACCCTGCAAAATGCAATTTTACCACTCGTTTGCCAGAGATTTACAGAAGCACTAGCTATAGTAAAATCTTGTTAGATTTCCCCTGGATTTTTGGCTATATTTGCAGTGAATTCTATTCTGTGCTAAATGATATAATATATATTAGTTTCTAGTGATCAGTGGTCTAGTTCATTCATTTTTATTTCACTTGATTTTGTGTTGATTTAAATCTATTAAATTAAACCTATCTCTAAAGTTTCCAGTTGAAAATTTAATGAAATATCTATTACATTATTTCCAAAGATAATAGATGCTTAAACGTTTAAATTAACTTTTAAAGTCTCGAAGGAATTTATAACTAATTAATTAAGTTAAGTCCTATATATAGATGCGTGTTTTAACCATTAGACTCGCGAAGTGTTTTTTTTAAAAATATATATAATTAAATACGCGAGTGTATATAATAGTCTTAACGGTAAATTTATCGCGCTTTAGAATGTTATTTGATTTTTCGGTATGATTACATGTTTTTTATCTTTCATATAGGGTGATCATAACCTTTGCGTCCCAGCAAAAAAATTGTATAGAGTCCTCCAGACTCGGTTCTTAAAACCCTCCAGATGTTTTGATGAACAGTTTAAATTTTAATCTTGAGACGATCCTGTTGGGGTCCAGCTATCTGAATTCTCCAGAAAGAAAGTAAATCCAAGAACAATTTAACACATCATCAATACAACTGGAGAAGAACAGTGCCAGAGCTATATTTAGATTTTTAATCCTGCTCTACTGCGAAAGAAAATAGAAATCTCCTGAACACTGACTGTGCATATTTTTTTCACTGGATTTAAAACCCTCGAAGTAAACCATACCTCACCGGTCAGTTGTTGTCATCACGCATTAAGAAGTTTCACCATCAGCGGCGAAATCACTGAGACCACCCCATTTTCACCACCTGTATCCGTGACCGTGCCATCCCATAGAACTTTCCTTTTAACATAACAAAAAACAAAGAACACTTAGGCTTCACCATCCAGCGATTTCGGGACTGTACTAACGCATATACCTGATAATCTGGGGCTGGACACAGAAGAAAAAGACACTAACTATGTCGAGTGTTTATTTGGTGTTTGTGTATTTTTCTATGCAGTGCCAGATTCTACGATCGGTAAGTGTGTGTGAGTAAATGAGTGTTGGCCATCACGAGCGCGCATGAATGACATGAGATTTATTTTGCAACCATTTTTAATTTGCCTACCTGGTAAATACTTTTACTGTATTCCCTGTATTGTTCCTTTTCAGTGGGATTTTATAACTCTGTTTATTCCCCAACCCCTTACATTTGCTTAGTAAAAGGGAAAACAATTGAGAATAACAGGACTTTTTCTACCACCCATACCTAGTACTGTAACACCTCTTTTTTCAGAGTAATTAAATTTACTGTTGGGTTACATTATCTATTTCTTTTCTGATAACTACCTATCTTTGGACTGGGTTTATCTTTGTCTATTACAAGCGGGAAGGGCAGATTGGATACCACTCTTCATATCCCCCCCCCCCCCCGCCTTGTTATTTGTATTTTCTGTACCTATGATAATTTTCTGTTATCTGATAAATGTTGTGACTGATTTTAATGATAAATAAACATCATAAAACTTTGAGTACTGTGTTGGAAGACCCAAGCCCAAATTACCCATATTCGTCTACCATAGTTTGTATTCACATAACGTCCGTGTGTTTGAAACACCAAATTGGTGTGAGCGCATGTGTGTTTGGAAACTGGCAAATAATTGTTTAGCCAGGAGAGTTAAGGAGTAGATTGAGAGAAAAGGATTGTCGTAAAAAAGTCTGTCCTTACTCTCCCCAGCACTCTTTGAAGCAACTACTTACTTTCTAACCCTTTCTATCATAGAGCCTTCACCATCATTCTTCACTCTAAACGGGACCACTATTTCCAAGACTTCTCTCAAAATAAATTTACGACAAGGGTACAGGGAATGTTTGGTAATTAACTAAATGATCCTATTTCAATATTGCGTAGCGGTGTTAAAAGAACACAAAAAAACCATTGTGAAACTGAGAGACAACATCAGTGAGGCGGGGACGATATAGGAAAAATAGGTAGCAAAGACTTTTATCATCCACTATTTATAGTTTTTTTATGCATAGCAGGGAAATGGAGGGAGCTGGGTGGGGATGTGTTATGGAAGCCACGGGGGTGATGGTCCGAAAACGTTTGGGAAACACTGGTATACGTCATATTTTTGCTCGTTTCCGTGGTTGTTGTGTGTGTGGGTGTGTGTAACGGTTGAGAGCGTGTGATGTAGATCGATTTACGTTCATTTGGAAATTTATTTCCTCCATATGTAAGGCCAACTGGGCTATGAAATAACAGCAAGAGGCAAAAATAGCACTCTCAACACTAGAACGTTCATAATCAGAGCTGGGGATTCTCCGGACGATCCATAAATATTTATTATTCCATCGTCAAATACATTACGGATCTAACAAATGGATGCTTAATGACTGATCATCGTGTACCGACTAAAATAAAATATATGCTTTACCCTGTCCAGATACTTGGACACTCAGTTATAATTAAGTCTTCAACAGACTCATATCGCACAAATGATTCTTACAAACGACACATTCGTTCACGTCCGAGGACACACACCAAAAGACCCCGTAACTACACACGCGCCACCCTTCATAACTTACAGGCATCATTATTTTTCAGTACGTTTAACTAAAGCTCTCTGTGGTACAGAACCAAGACTGCAAAAGATCAAGTGGAGTTGCATGTACCTCTTGTCAACGAATTGGGGTCGATCTCGTGTCCTCTCCGGCCGTATTCAGTTACATTTGTTGTGCGTACTGATTACGTGAAATTTCCGTGGTCGGCACATTTCTTTATATATATATATATATATATATATATATATATATATATATATATATATATATATATATATATATATATATATATATATATATATATATATATATATATATATATATATATATATAATATAATAAGTATAAAAAAGTAAGGTTCACTTAAGTAAATATAAGACTACAGTAGTCTTTTTTTTAATTTGCTAAAAAACAAAACAAAAAACGACCAATGTTTCCTAAATATGATTTTCTGTACTCAAAATAATCTCGTAACATCATTATTGGTCTAAGCGGACCGTCCTATTACGAACACTAGGAGAATAAACGAGCAAGTGATAGATAATAAGACTACACTTGATCAAGCGGATAGCACATGACAGGGAGACTTGGCGTGTATCTGTTGAAGGCCTATGCTCCTCGAGGAGCTAAAGGGTATTGATTGATTGATTGAATGACACAGGACAGGAGATACTGGAATAAAATTGTTGAAGTCCTATGCTTCATTAGGAGCTGATGGGTGATGTTGACGATGTTCAGTATTCACGGCTAACTTCTGTAAGTAAAGACACAATCTTGCAATTTCCCAGCTTCACATCACTACCTGTTTATGTTGAGAATTCACCTCGAACTTCCTGCACTAAAGTCATTTGCACCATCCACAACGTGTAGAACGTGCTTGTTAGAAGGACATGCTCCTCGTGACAGGACGTTAAGAGCTATTGAATTTACAACTGAAATATTTGCATACAGTTTTGATACCGCAAATATTGTTGTGGCCTTTAACCAAATGCAGTAAAGTGATTATATTGGCTACTGCATAATGCGTGCTTTTGCATTACTGTATATGGATTACACAAAACTCGTTCAATGTATTAGAATTTGTGACGTTTGAATATCAGATTTTGTACTATAAAAATAAGTAAGTTTACGCTTCCAGGAGCAGAAAAATACCAAAGGAAATTAACATCAGAAGTAAGGCAAAGAATATTAGGAGATATGAGACGAAAAAGAAAGAATGAGAAGAAAGAAGGGTAAGATGAGAAATTGTTTCATGCAGTAAAAAATCATAGTAACAGCGTAAATTCTAGGAAAATTACCTTTATGTAGTTGACAAATAGCTATGGGATCATTTAATTTTTAAATAGAAGTCTCACGCAAAAAGGAAAAAAAAGGACACACACAAAATTAAATAAATAAAATCAAATAAAAACCATACCATTTCACAGTCGCCAGAGGGTGCTACAAGTATTTGATTCATAACAAGTATCAATTTCAATATGACCGCAGAAAAACTGTTAATAACGAATTCCAACCAACCTGCGTATTATCCAGGCTGTACACAGAAAACACGTCTAGATTACACGCTACTATGTGTGTTTAGGATGTATTTTATCACTTCAGTGCAACTGGTGTAGTTACACAGACAGACCGACGACAGATGTTACGACCTATCAGTCAAGCTTTATCACGAATCTTTTTACGTCCACCAATAATCATACATGTGATGTGTGGGTGACAAAAGGTACCTAAAACAAAATACACGACTTGAATTATGACTTGTCATAAAACAGTTGTATGGGTACACAACCTCCAGTTTCGAAACGCTTACAAGTCAAATAACCAAGGGTAGAGTTTATATTTGAAAGATAATTCAGGAATAAACACTTACCTTATTATGGATAACAATATACGTGGTGAAATAATTATTCAAAATGGCTGTTTATTAATAATCAACGGGCTTTAAAAAAAAGATTGAAATAGTATACGAGGACTAGGTCATACAGGCAGTGGGGTTAGGCATGGTGTGTCTTTAAGGCAATGGTACTGGTAAACACTCGAATACGAATCTTTATTTACAGGGTGCTTCAAAAATATTGTTAACATTCGTATAGGGTTTTTATTTATTTTAAATAACAGGGTTAGTTGATGGAGAATGTCTCTAGAAGAGGCTAAAGAATGGTTCCAGACATGTGTGGACATTGGTGGAGCACAACCTGAAACTGTTTGAAGTACAATACTGCATCTTGTAGTGTGACTACATTAAATTTAAATATGCCTGCACAAGTGTTACATTTTTTTTTTTCGAAACATGCTTACTATGGACGTGTTATAACATTAACCCTACCTTCTATATTACGACAGGCTTGATCACGCGTAACGGCATTCTGGCCACAGTTTTTGTAACACGAAGCAAGTCAAGAAAGAAATTAGTTTACGTTATTCTCTTTTCTCACATTGGAATGTACGTCCTTCACTGCATATTTCTATCGCACTCAGCACAGGCGTTTTCTTTTTCTGCCAGTTCAATTCCTACATTCGTTTCCCCCGTTCTGGCTAATAATTTCTGCGAGTTAAGTGTACGTAACACTGTTGATTTTTGCAAATTAATACCCCCCACAACTATCACAGAGCAGGAACAACTTACACGGTGCAGACTAAGGATATGCACACCATCACCGTTGGCAGACGCTGGAACTGGGTTGGCCATATCCTCAAAGAGACCCCGACACAATCACAATAACTGTTATGCTCTGGGCCCCAGAAGGAAGGCGAAAGAGAGGCAGACCAAAGACAACCCGACGGAGAACTGTGGAGGCCGAGATTCAAGGCATTGTCACGGATTGCCTCCCCTGCTTTGCAGTAGTGGTCCAACAGTGACCAAAACTCAAGAGTATCTAATATTGGCTTCCAAGGTATCTACCTGCGCGCAAGATTACTCTTGGCAGAGATGTAGATAGAAAATTAATGACACTTCTACCGTAAGGGAGCATTTACAAGATATTTCCAGAAGTCACGAACAATGTTGCTTTAGGCTGAACAATTGTTAACGCATTATATCTGGTCCGTCGCCTTTTGTGAAGGATTTAAGCAATGGTTTAGCCCGTTCAAGCCCCTAGTTGGTGTAATTGTCGTGAAATTCTAATCCACATATCTAAATTAGAAAGTAAATGTAAAGCCTAACGAAGTAATTCAAAAAAGGAAAGAAGAATGGTAAAAGAACAGGGCGGTCACAATAGCGTACGCCTGTGTTATAGAACGTCATACTAGCTAAACAAGAAATCCCCTTTTTCTACTTCGTCTGCATAATTGTAACGCTTTCACGTTTGCTAGTAAAGCCTACTGCATCAAATACACGCGTTTCTAAAAATAAAACTGGTACTGTGTTTCTTAGAAAACCTTGAGATAGACACACTGCGTAATGACCTAGATTAATATTACATTAATGTTATTTTATGCACTACGTAAACTAAAAGACAGACGGGCTTAGAAGAGAGAGAGAGAGAGAGATGTACGGAGGAACGCATGCAATACTACCACGTCGCCTCGCGATATAAAATTAATGCCACCCCACGCGAAAGGCATGCAGGCTTGATTTTTTTCAAATAAACAGTGACAAAAAACACTACCAATACGAGGTAAGGTTTTAAAAAACATGTTTAATGCTTATTAGGAAACATGACACAATACTGTTTTACGTCTGAAATCCTGACATTAGCCTGACAGTACAGAAGACACCCCATCGTATAGAAGTGAACGGGTGGTAGAAGAAAATACGTATTTTGAACGCAGCCACTTAGCTCCATTAAACTTATATATTTGGGTGCCTTAGGACTTGCTGACAAAGAATATGTTAGGTGTTCTGCCAATAGTCTAATAATTAACAAATTATAGCCAAAATACTATAGTGGTGTTGTCTGACAACACAGGATCATATTTGCTCATAATGGCGTGTTTGGACACTGCTTTAGAGGAAATGAGGCCACCACGTTAGATCCGATTTGATTGGCTAGAATTATATGTAAGGCGAAACATGATTAGTCGACTGCAAATACTATTTTTGGTTGTTAATGGAAACGATAGGAAGGGTACATTTTTTCACATGCTTTTGTAAACATGGTCTCATTGGCTAGACCATTTAATATAGTCAATTAGGAGCGTCTGTTCAGTGCCACTTTTTTGGAAATAAACTTCGTAGAAGCAAGTGCGTTGAGAACCGGCTCATATTTTTCTAATAAAAGCCTGGAACAGAGGCAGATCGGAATTGTGCCATAACTCATCGCCAGTCAACGTACTTGTTTAATATTTCCTTGAATTGTGGTAAGCTAGACATATTTGATATCTTTTAGATGAAAATTGAATGTGAATTGATAATTTATGTCTGTATGTGTGTGGTTCAGTAACAAACATGAGGCAAAGCCTAGATATTGCTCCACCATGAACAAAACTTGTCGGAGAGGAGTATAACTGCATAGGCATATATGGGATTGCCAAATAGTACTATGACACCTATCTTATTGAATAGAAGGAAATAATGCTGGAATTGCAGAGGCGTTGTAACCATTAGGGAGAGGAATACTGGTGTATATTGTTCATGAGAAGCTAGCAGTTGGCCTACCGCGCTGAACTCTGTGTTTGTTATGTATTGTGCTTCAGTGTGGAAATAGATTATAAATTAGTTCTGAAGTAGGAGGTACAACCTTCTTGTTTCAGGGACCGTGGTACTAAAGTATTAAAGCAGCACCTGGTCTGAGTTTTGCTGAATCCAGAGGCTGGTAGCATACTCCTTGGTCAAGATATCGACCAGTGTTGTTTCTCAAGAAAACGGTGAAGCAAGCGAACAGCGGAGTCAGTTTTCCTGCCGCCCACACAGAAGTTAAGATTTCGTTGGCCAGAGCAGCTCAATCTTGTATACCCCCCTCTAAAACTGACTGTACATTAAATCAAGAGGGACAGTTATTTGTTTCAAATAAAAGAAATTGTGAACCTTTCCAATATTATTTCCACCAGAAACAAACACATGAAGTCATGATGACAAACAACAACCTAGCTTGAAAAGCCAGTATTACCTCATAGTACTACATCACAACTTACACACATATTGTAATAATAATATATGTCAATACAAAGATCCTATCTATAAATTGTGTACACACAACTTGTGATTACATTTGATTGTGATTCCTGGTTCACTTTGTAGTTGAATCAGGATATCTATTATTGAAAGGAATTAATACATATTTTAAAAGTTACCACTTGACTTATTAAGATAGTCTTATAGAGTGTTCTATGTACGTGAGTGTCACAGTGTTGTAAAGTATTGTGGATTAAATTAAATTGTTTATCTGTCTGTTGGTTGTTGTGAACATACACTTCATCACTATCATAACCCTAGACATTCAACGTAGTCATCACAATATTCCAGAATAAGTCTGACTGAGGTTTAAATGTGGTAGCAAAGTAAGGTCATCTGTAACACACCACACTTATTAGATACAGATACCTTCACAGCTGATCTCAGTCAGTACACTAAGTCCCCTATAAATATTTATATCATCCCACTTTACCACATATATTGGGGTCCTGTCCGGGATTTTGAATCTTCTCCTATTATATATTTTGGAGGTAATTCACTTCAGGGAATAATAAAAATTTAAAAGGTATCCTTGGGTGGAAAATAAATAAGGTTGAGCTCTCAGTGCTTGTGGTTGTCCTTAGATAATTAGTTATAGATTGACTTGTTTAAGTTAGACATTGTATAAATTTGCCTGTTAGAAAATGGCCGACCTGGCAAAATTTCGATCTGCTGCTATGCAGGCTGCTAAAGAGTTAGGAATGGACTGCCAAGTTATGATTGCTTATGTCACTACTGAATGTGACAAATATATTGAACGTGAAGAAAGAAAATTTGAAGCAGAAAGAAAATTAGAATCGGAAAGATTAGAAAAAGAAGCTGAAAGAAAGTTAGAGGCTGAAAAAGAAATTAAGAGGTTGCAGATTGAGGCTGACAAAGAGGCTAAGGCATTGGAGGCAGATAGGGAGATTAAAAGGCTCCAATTAGAAGAAAAAAAGGCTGAAAGGGAAGCAGAAAAGGAGGAGAAGAGATTACAAAGGGAACATGAGTTACGACTAAGGGAGTTGGAATTGCAAGGCCATGCTCCTGAAAATGGTGCCAGTCCCTTTACCTCTGATGCCTCTGCTAGTCAGGGAGCCTCAACCTCAGCTATGAACTTTCATTTAGATCATTTTGTTGAGAAGGAAGATGATATCGAGAGCTATCTAAATAGATATGAACTATTAGCTACCACGTATGGGTTAGAGAGAGAAAGGTGGAGCTTAAAGTTATCACAAGGCTTCGTGGTACAGCTTATGAAGTTTTTGCCAAAATGAGCAGAGATGATCAAGAAAATTATGACATGCTAAAGCAGGCTCTTTTGTTAAGATATAAAAGAATGGAGAATTTTATAGAAAAAAATTTAGGAATGCTAAACTACTGTCAGGTGAAACCTATCACCAGTTTTCTGCACGGTTAGAGACATACTTGGAGAAATGGACTTCTCTGGGGAAAACCCAAGATCTTAAGGAAATGATCCTTATAGAACAACTAAGAGAGTCCATGGCTCCAGACCTGAGAAAGTTTCTCATGGAACAAGGTGCAGAGAGGCTGGGTGAGTTACTAAATGTCGCTGAAAGGTATCAAGCAGCTCAGGCAGAGGTAACAGGTAATAAAAAGAAACAGGTAGATAATTTTAAGGCACCACAGAACTTTAATAAATTTGATCCTAGAGATCAGAACAAAGGTAAGCACCAGTTTGATAGGCCACGGTATGACAATAAAAATAAAACCCCACAATTCGATGAAAGGAAATTTGATGAAAGAAAATCTTTCAACCAAGGAAGGAAGTGGTGTACAAAGTGTAAGATGAACAATACCACTGAAAATTGTAGGAATAAAACTCCTCGTTTTGCTGCTATGAAATCTGGGAAGAAGGGAACAAAGGTCAAACCTGAGGAACTACAGGAACCTTACCACCCCCCAGTGTGTGAAGATGTAATCTGTATTGGTGTCACCATAAGGTGTTTATATGATACAGGTTTAGATTATGATTCAGTTGTGAGTTCTCACCTGGTGCAAGCAGATCAATACACCACAGAAACAGTGGAAATTCAAGCTGCAACCAAGGAAGTAGCGACCATGACACTCCCTATCGCTAAGATACATGTAAAAACGCGATATGTGGAGGGAATAATCAAAGCAGCAGTGATAAATGAACCAATCTACCCTCTGATATTGGGGTGTAGATATGTCTTCCTGGGGAATCCCAAGAGACCTGTGATATTGGCAACGGTGCAGACCAGATCACAGTCTAAAAAGGAGGAGGAAAATCCAATAAATTCTCATCCAGATGAGATGAGGAAGGCACAGGCGGAGGACAAAACACTCAAGCCGTGTTTCAAGAAGTTGCCCAAATGTCATACACCTCCAGGCAAGGGAGAATTTTATATGAAGAACAAGTTGATTTATAGGAAGGCTGGATCTGAATCCAATGGTCACGGACAGCTGGTCCTTCCCACTTCATATATGACTAAAGTGTTGGAACTAGGGCATGCGATTCCCTTCAGTGGTCATATGGGGATCAGCGCAACAGGACAGCGTATAGCTTGTCACTATTTCTGGCCAGGGATAACTGAAGATATCAAACGATATGTAAAATCCTGTCCAGAGTGCCAACGAGTAGCACCTAAGCATTGGACTGCACCTGCAACTCTAGGGGAAATGCCCATAGTGGGAACACCCTTTGAGAGAGTTGCCGTGGACATTGTGGGACCTCTCACTCGAACCAAGAGGCGGAACAGCTACATTCTGACTCTGGTGGACACTTGTTCTATGTGGGGAGAGGCGGTAGCCCTGTCATCCATTGACTCTAAACATGTGGCAGAGGCATTACTCACAATTTTGACAAGGTTAGGCTTTCCCAATCAAATCTTGACTGATAATGGCTCTCAGTTCAAGGGGAAACTAACAGAAGAAGTTTTCAGGAACTTCCAGGCCAAACACTTCCATTGTAGTGTGTACTATCCACAAGGGAACGGCCAAGTGGAAAGATTTAATGGTACGTTGATGTCGATCCTGAGAAAGTTGGCACACGAAAAACCAGATACATGGGACCAGTACCTTCACGCCGCCCTCTTTGCTTATCGGGAGGTACCCCATAGTTCAACCGGTATGACCCCGGCAACATTATTATTTGGAAGGCCAATAAAAGGTCCACTCGAAGCTCTGTTAAGAACGTGGACTGATGAAAAGGCAGAGGAAAATATTACATCCTCATACCAATATGTGAATGAGCTGACCACTCGTTTAAAAACTGGCTGGAAACTTGCCAATGAAAATTTGAGACAAGCCAGGAAAAAACATGCTGCCTATTACAACAGGAAAGCTAAAGACAGAGATTTGGCTGTGGGAGAGAAGGTACTGCTTCTTCTACCCGGTAGTCAGAATAAGTTACAAATTGGATGGCAAGGTCCATATACAGTTCTAGAGAAGGTATCTAGAACCAATTATAAGATAGATAAGAAGGGGAAAGAAAAAATCTATCATGTGAATCTCCTGAAGAAATATCTGGAAAGAGAAAATCAGGAAGAGACACACTTGTTGACCTTGTCCATTGCAATGGAGATGAAAAAGAAACCACTTTCATCATTTGAATATCCATTACATCCCTGTGAGACAGCGGCACAGGTGAAAATCAGTACACATTTAACGAAAAATCAGAAGGAGAGAGTGCAACAGGTTCTAGATGATCATACAGAGGTGTTAACGGACCGACCGGGGCATACAAACTTATTGGAATATGATATGAAACTGATAGACCCCACACCTGTCTGTATGAAAGCCTATTCGATTCCTTTTGCTAAGGAGAAAGCCTTGAAGGAAGAGATAGACTATTTGTTGAAGGAAGGAATAATTTCACACAGTGAATCTTCGTATAGTTCCAGTGTGGTGCTCTTAAGGAAACCCTCTGGAGAACATAGACTCTGTATAGATTACAGGAGACTGAATGCTATCACAGAAGGTCAGGTGGATCCATTGCCGGATACAAATCAGTTGTTTGCCAGGCTAAATAAAGCTAAATATTTCTCAAAAGTGGATCTGAGTAAAGGATACTATGAGATTCCAGTAAAGCCTGAGGTTAGACCGTACCTAGCTTTTAGTACCTCAGAGGGACACTATGAGTTTAACAGATTGCCATTTGGATTGAAGAATGCGCCTAGTGTCTTCTCTAGAATGATGAGAAAATTGTTGGATCCTCTGAATAATCCATGCATCACCAACTTCATGGATGATATCCTTATAGCAACAGAAACATTTGAGGAACACATTGACTCTCTGAACATGCTGTTTAATCGACTTAGAGAAGCGAATTTAACAGCCCGACCAACCAAATGTTGCGTTGGATGTAAAGAATTAGAATTCTTGGGACACACAGTCCATCAGGGAAACATGACCCCTGACCCCAAGAATTTATAGAAATTAAAGAAAGCCCCGAGGCCACAAACCAAGAAAGACGTGAGATCCTTTGTCTCATTATGTGGTTTCTACCAAAAGTATATCAAAAACTTTAATTCCATATGTGCACCGTTAACTGATTTGAATCGCAAAGGAAATCCAGATCGAATTACATGGACAGCACAATGTGAATTGGCATACCAGGAATTGAAGGAAAAGCTCACAAGCAAACCTATTTTGAAATTACCTGACTTAAGTCAAGAATTCATTGTGAGAACGGATGCCAGTAATATCGGGTTGGGCGCGACCCTGTTACAGAAATCAGATGCACTGGATGGGGAATTAACCCCAGTGGCATATGCTAGCAGAAAGTTGAATAAAGCTGAAACAAATTATTCAACTAGCGAAAAAGAATGTCTTGCAGTAATATGGGCGATCAAGAAATTCAATATTTATCTGTATGGGAAGGCATTTAAGTTGCAAACGGATCACAAACCCTTGTCGTTTCTAGCGCAGGCTACGCATGAAAATTCGAGGTTACTCAGATGGTCCTTACTTTTGCAGCCATTCCAGTTCAGCATAGAGTATATTTCTGGAAAAACTAACTTGGGTGCGGATTTTCTAAGCCGCCATCCGTGTGATGAGAATCACCGTAAGCCCCAGGAATAATATTAAATTTCTCTATGTGTATATAGAATTATAGACTGACATATGATGTCTGTTTTAAGTGGGGAGAATTTGTCGTGAAATTCTAATCCACATATCTAAATTAGAAAGTAAATGTAAAGCCTAACGAAGTAATTCAAAAAAGGAAAGAAGAATGGTAAAAGAACAGGGCGGTCACAATAGCGTACGCCTGTGTTATAGAACGTCATACTAGCTAAACAAGAAATCCCCTTTTTCTACTTCGTCTGCATAATTGTAACGCTTTCACGTTTGCTAGTAAAGCCTACTGCATCAAATACACGCGTTTCTAAAAATAAAACTGGTACTGTGTTTCTTAGAAAACCTTGAGATAGACACACTGCGTAATGACCTAGATTAATATTACATTAATGTCATTTTATGCACTACGTAAACTAAAAGACAGACGGGCTTAGAAGAGAGAGAGAGAGAGATGTACGGAGGAACGCATGCAATACTACCACGTCGCCTCGCGATATAAAATTAATGCCACCCCACGCGAAAGGCATGCAGGCTTGATTTTTTTTCAAATAAACAGTGACAAAAAACACTACCAATACGAGGTAAGGTTTTAAAAAACATGTTTAATGCTTATTAGGAAACATGACACAATACTGTTTTACGTCTGAAATCCTGACATTAGCCTGACAGTACAGAAGACACCCCATCGTATAGAAGTGAACGGGTGGTAGAAAAAAATACGTATTTTGAACGCAGCCACTTAGCTCCATTAAACTTATATATTTGGGTGCCTTAGGACTTGCTGACAAAGAATATGTTAGGTGTTCTGCCAATAGTCTAATAATTAACAAATTATAGCCAAAATACTATAGTGGTGTTGTCTGACAACACAGGATCATATTTGCTCATAATGGCGTGTTTGGACACTGTTTTAGAGGAAATGAGGCCACCACGTTAGATCCGATTTGATTGGCTAGAATTATATGTAAGGCGAAACACGATTAGTCGACTGCAAATACTATTTTTGGTTGTTAATGGAAACGATAGGAAGGGTACATTTTTTCACATGCTTTTGTAAACATGGTCTCATTGGCTAGACCATTTAATATAGTCAATTAGGAGCGTCTGTTCAGTGCCACTTTTTTGGAAATAAACTTCGTAGAAGCAAGTGCGTTGAGAACCGGCTCATATTTTTCTAATAAAAGCCTGGGACAGAGGCAGATCGGAATTGTGCCATAACTCATCGCCAGTCAACGTACTTGTTTAATATTTCCTTGAATTGTGGTAAGCTAGACATATTTGATATCTTTTAGATGAAAAATTGAATGTGAATTGATAATTTATGTCTGTATGTGTGTGGTTCAGTAACAAACATGAGGCAAAGCCTAGATATTGCTCCACCATGAACAAAACTTGTCGGAGAGGAGTATAACTGCATAGGCATATATGGGATTGCCAAATAGTACTATGACACCTATCTTATTGAATAGAAGGAAATAATGCTGGAATTGCAGAGGCGTTGTAACCATTAGGGAGAGGAATACTGGTGTATATTGTTCATGAGAAGCTAGCAGTTGGCCTACCGCGCTGAACTCTGTGTTTGTTATGTATTGTGCTTCAGTGTGGAAATAGATTATAAATTAGTTCTGAAGTAGGAGGTACAACCTTCTTGTTTCAGGGACCGTGGTACTAAAGTATTAAAGCAGCACCTGGTCTGAGTTTTGCTGAATCCAGAGGCTGGTAGCATACTCCTTGGTCAAGATATCGACCAGTGTTGTTTCTCAAGAAAACGGTGAAGCAAGCGAACAGCGGAGTCAGTTTTCCTGCCGCCCACACAGAAGTTAAGATTTCGTTGGCCAGAGCAGCTCAATCTTGTATACCCTCCTCTAAAATTGACTGTACATTAAATCAAGAGGGACAGTTATTTGTTTCAAATAAAAGAAACTGTGAACCTTTCCAATATTATTTCCACCAGAAACAAACACATGAAGTCATGATGACAAACAACTACCTAGCTTGAAAAGCCAGTATTACCTCATAGTACTACATCACAACTTACACACATATTGTAATAATAATATATGTCAATACAAAGATCCTATCTATAAATTGTGTACATACAACTTGTGATTACATTTGATTGTGATTCCTGGTTCACTTTGTAGTTGAATCAGGATATCTATTATTGAAAGGAATTAATAGATATTTTAAAAGTTACCACTTGACTTATTAAGATAGTCTTATAGAGTGTTCTATGTACGTGAGTGTCACAGTGTTGTAAAGTATTGTGGATTAAATTAAATTGTTTATCTGTCTGTTGGTTGTTGTGAACATACACTTCATCACTATCATAACCCTAGACATTCAAAGTAGTCATCACAATATTCCAGAATAAGTCTGACTGAGGTTTAAATGTGGTAGCAAAGTAAGGTCATCTGTAACACACCACACTAATTAGATACAGATACCTTCACAGCTGATCTCAGTCAGTACACTAAGTCCCCTATAAATATTTATATCATCCCACTTTACCACAGTAATCCAACGAAATCCCCCTTATAAGGTATAGCTCTGTTTAGAGGTAAATATATGTCTAGGTATATATATATATATATATATATATATATATATATATATATATATATATATATATATATATATATATATATATATATATATATATATATATATATATATATATATATATATATATATATATATATATATATATATATATATATATAATATATATATAATATATATATATATATATATATATATATATATATATATATATATATATATATATATATAAAATATTCTGGCTCATACGTTTGCTTTTATACATATAAAACTGAAGCGACTATGATTGTTTAGTTTTAAAACAACATGTAACAATTTTAATAATGATTTAGTCTTGAACAGTTAAAATAAGTATGGAAAGATTGGTGAAATTTAGATAAAAGTTTTCGTCACGGAGACGTAGGTGAGGATTTATTAAAAGTCCGTTGCTTTCGCCTATTTTACAAGAAACTTAATTCTAGCTGAGTCCTGCAGCTGTGGTTCATCAATTCTGTGATGGCGAAAGCTTTCTCCACACTCTCTTCCACTGTAGGCGGTTAGGGTGGATGCTTTTCTCTCACACTAGCGGCGTTAGTACCACAAATCATCTGATAGCTTGTAACCACGAACTTTAGAAAAATAGAAAAACAAATGCCCTCTGCTAAGTACATTTGTTTGGAGAACTCTAAGAGGCTCACTTTCCCGTTGTCCGCCCACCAATGTTAAACGCTCAGAAGAATTTAATTCTCGAGCACGCACAACGTAACTCCGAGAAGATGGTTAAAATTCACCAATATTACTCCGAGGATTAACGGGTAAAATGTGTCTGGACAGTGAGAATATGATTAGTGCCTGAACTAATATTAACAAGTTACATACATCTCACAAAATAATATGCTACACTTGAGGCACAAATGATGTAATCATCACTCATTCCTGTTCAAGTCGGAGTCCTGTGGTTACCTCTGCTGTCGGGTTTCCTCACGACTAGTCAGAAACAATCACCAGCTCTTGCAGTAGTGGTTCACGCATATACTGTTTTTATATGTTGAGGTTGCCAGCCTCATATATAACCACTTAGCAAGAAACCTGTAAAATTTACATTAGTAAATAAATTGTTTACACTTACCCCAATATTTTGGGAATACACAATCTCCTTGCACAGATTTAGACTGGCCACAGCTTTGTATTAGATGCTTCGAAATCACTTAGGTCTGGAAATTAGAGTTAATTCCTCTGACGACGGGGGTTCTGCGAAATCACTAGCGTGGGAAAACTTTTGTTTAATTCCTCGATGACTTGGTCTGGGAAATTAGAGTTAATTCCTCTGACGGCGGATGTTCTGCGAAATCACTGGCCTGGGAAAACTTTTGTTTAATTCCTCTATGACATGATCAAATTCCTAAGTTTCCAGTCTTGTATTACAAATGCGGGTTTACTTGTAAATTCCAAAGTTGCCCAATACTCGATCTGTTACTTATAGTTGTGGAATTTCTAAGTCCAGTGTCTCCTTTTTCTTTCTGGCTTTTATCAGTCGCTAGGCAGACGTTTGCGCTGAAGTTTGTGTACTGACTTTGATTTCACTACATTATATCTCACAATCCTCAGATCAAATTTCAGCTGTGTTTCCGCCTAATTCTCCATTGAGATACATTGAATATTTCGGCCTCTTAAATCAACAAATCCAATCGAATCTCGTTTAGCACTACGTGGGTAGGGGTGCTTCAAATTAAAAAAAATACCCTCATGTGTTTCAAAATATTAAATTTAATATCCACGCGTGACCTCTTCATATCGTTGCGTCAGACTTCCACCAGCATCTTGTGCACAACTCATAACCACCATCTGTGAACTCATTTGATGTCCAGATGCTACCTATCGCCAATATTGTCTCTCCAGGCAGATTATCGTGATAATCACACACAGGGATGGTCCCGTGAAACGATAAACGCATCTACCACCTGTGTAATCTGCCCACCTCAGACGGCTATCTCAGACAGACAATATTGGCTTCTATAGATGTTGATCGGGCGAGACCATCTTTTCACCATAAGAATCTCGCTCGCTGACCGGTGATAATGACTGGGTATTGTTACGATAATACCCCTGTTCACCTGGCGGAACGTAAATAAGTCTGAGGAGTAGTAAACAAGATAAAGACAGTCCTATAGAAAATACTTCCGTAGGGGAGCGGAATGTTAGAGACCTCGCCCTACTGATCCAGCATTGAGAGTAAATAATGGTGCATAAAATATGCCACATTCTAATGACAGGGGAGAGAAAAATAAGAAAAATAAGAAAATATCACTCTCACGGGACTGTAATGCAATCCTGCCGGAGTGGACTTGAGATCGCACAGCCGTATCGTCACTTAACAAACAGCTGCGGGAGAGGCGAAGGGCCATATAATCTGACACTTTAGCCAGGTTAGAACACTATGCGAATCGCTTTGCCAAGAAAACAACCAGTCTGTCAGAGTTAAGCCTAGAATCAAGGACCATTGTTTGAGCAATTTTGAGGACTTCAGATCCCAGAATGAACTCTACCATTTTAACAAGGAAAACCGAAATCTGAGGAATCTGAAACACGGAGTCAAAGTAGGAACTTATTGTTAAAGTAACGACACCCCAGAAACGTGTAAAAGGCATCTGCAAGTGCCTTAAACTATTTCTCTGAGCAAACAGTCTGTGAGCCAAGATTGGTGTAAGTTGTACATTTTACATTCTATATTTTTATTACTAACTTGTGAACTAATATGTATATATTGCCATGTGAATATTAATATGTGAACATTGCTAGTGGATGTCCAAGTCATTTGAGGCTGGCAACCTCAGCATATAGAATGATGATTTCATGAACCACCACTGCAAGGGCTGGTGACTGCTTTATTGCGAGTTTTTTTAAGAGAACTAAACGCATAGGTAGTCCCAAGTTCCATATGGAGCAGGGAGGGAAAGATGAAATGATGTACATTCTAATTATAATATTTACATGTACAAACCAGTGTAAATGTCTATGTACGGTAAACATATTCACTTTAAAAATAATGAGTTTTCAAGCTTTTCAACCGGTGTAGATGTAAATGAAAACATCAAATCGAATGGGGAAACACTAGCAAAAGAGGACTCCCCAATCTATCTAGAAGTAAAACTGGACAGACAATTAAAACTAGATGGACACATCTACAACCTCAGGAAAAAGCATGTAAACGCCTAAACCTCATCAAACGATTATCTAGTACAAAGCGGATTGGGGAGCGGATAAACAAACTCTCCGCCAACTATACCTCGGCTATGTGAGATCTGTGATAGACTATAACATCCCTTTCCAGACCATTGTGAGTACTAACGCCATCTCATCTCCGGACCGTGTGCAGAACCAAGTTCTCAGGTTAATTTATGGAGGGATGAGATCAACACTCACAGCCGTATGTGAGATAGAAACCAATATAGAGCCGCTGGATATCAGGCGTAAAAGAGCACTGACTGAAGCTGTAGAGAGATACAGGAGACAAGAGAAAGACCACCCAAACAAAGTACTGATCGACACTTGGAAACAAACACGAAGACTGAAGCAACTATCTCTCCTGGATATAGCCAAAGAGGAAAACGATAAACATCATCTCTCACAAGAGAGCGAAATGGAAAACAAATACTTTGGACCACCCCCTTGGGAGAACTTCCACCAACCAACTGTAAAAAAAAATTATTGATAGATAAAACGGCCAACAAGAAAACACTACCCACAGTCTTGAAGACGTGTGCCTTGGATACCATAAACAGCTACTCAACATCAGTAATCCAGGCCTACACAGATGGTTCGGCTTTCAAAACCACATCTTTTGCAGGATATGGTGTCTGCACATGGTATCCGGATGGATCCTCTTATGAGTTCTGTGACTCCTGTGGTGAAAATGGTTCAAATTATGAATCGGAGGCTGAGGCCATCAAGACAGCCATTGATTTACTACACCAACAGTTTGACCTTAAGGAACAAAAGCCTACAGACATAGTGATTTTCAGTGACTCCATGTCTGTTTTGGAGGCCCTTAAACAGACTCCATTTGAAAACTAAGACATCTTTCTTATAGGAAGTGATTCACAACTTGATCACAGCTTACTACATCAGTGTAACCCTACAGTGGATCCCTGGGCACTGTGATCTAACAGGAAATGAGGCAGCTGATAAACTGCTAAAGCAGGAGCCTCTAAACAACAAAAGCATAGACACTGCAGCATGAGAACAGTCAAACAGATTCTCAGAAACATCAAAAGCACAGACCCTGCAGTATGAGAACAGTCAAACAGATTCTCAGAAACAACAAAAGCACTGACCCTGCAGCATGAGAACAGTCGAACAGATTCTCAGAAACAACACAAGCACAGACCCTGCAGCATGAGAACAGCCAAACAGATTCTCAGAAACAACAAAGTACAGACCTTGCAGCATGAGAACAGTCAAACAGATTCTCAGAAACAACAAAAGCACTGACCCTGCAGCATGAGAACAGTCGAACAGATTCTCAGAAACAACACAAGCACAGACCCTGCAGCATGAGAACAGCCAAACAGATTCTCAGAAACAATACAAGCACAGACCCTGCAGCATGAGAACAGTCAAACAGATTCTCTGAAACAACACAAGCACAGACCCTGCAGCATGATAACAGTCAAACAGATTCTCAGAAACAACAAAAGCACAGACCCTGCAGCATGAGAACATGTGACCGGGGAAGGGTCACGGTGACAAATCAAGTCTTTTGTGACCGGGAGAGGGTACTTAAGAAGGGGAAGGCCGTGTCACCAAATCAAGTCTAGTGTGACAGGGTGAGAATGGGGTGGAATCTTTTATCAATGTTCATCTGTTGTTTTACTGGCGACTGCCAGAGATGGTGCTTACATATATGAATTGGAACATAACCCAGGTGGTTCTTTTGGAGACTCGTAACTGTGTTTATGTTTTAGACTGTAAGATCGTCGAAAATATGGTAATATTCTTTTCTCTATTACCTGATGTAAACAAACGACACTTCCTACTGACGTTCAGGAAATAAGTTCAAGCTGGACTAAATATGAAGGAATACCTTTATTTAGTGTCTGTAACCTCTGACAACTTCATAACAGTTCATAAATACAAGTGCTTCTGTGGTATACAAACCAGTCATCTCATGAAATAACACACAGCCATCGAACTTACAAGATGGTCCAAAAACCCCAAAAATCACTGCCTCGCTCGTCTCGTGCCCAAAACAACTCACTTAACCCCCTTCTCTCAAACCATCACTTCCGTCCTAACTACTGAGCAATTCTACCCCAAGTTCGATGACGTCATTTCTGAACACTTTAATTAAATCACTCATAGAATTTGTGACTAGTGTTATTACACTAACTAGACACGCTCAAATACTTAGTGTTAAAATCTTGCTTAAGTATTCTTACTCTAACTCTAATAAGTGGCAGCACCTTAGTGCTAATCCGACGTAACACCCGTACTGTCACATACGCCCGGGGCCACTAAAGTGTATCCCGTAGGGAGACACTTTATTCCCTATAGAAAAAAAATTTACTAACTCTAAAAAAAATTATTGGGATTCATGTATCCCACCATAAATCATATCGGAAGGAATACAATAATCAATAGATGGGAATAATGGATGAAATAACACCATTAACAGTTCACACACAAAAAATTGATCCTGAAGGGGTAGGGACTGATGGACATAACATAAACGAGGGACACATGGAAAAAAAAACTATCGAGGTTATGGTAGCTACAAATAGTACTAATAAGTGGCAAAAAAAATATGGGCAAAATAGAACAGTAACTAACAATCATCAACGAACTAACAAAACGCTTTATGGGTTTATAGTCATCATTATCTCTCACACTTGTGCGAATCATAAAACATAAAATAACATGACAAGCGAGTTAACGTCGCAAGGAAAAAAACTGGCACAAAAAAAACCAACTAAAAAAAATATATATGGCGGGTGCACAAAAAGGCTGTCACCCTACACTTCACTGAAGTGGGTGATGAAAATAAAATTAATGGAACAAATGGAAATGGAACCACAAAACTTGGTGGCAAAGTATGGGCAAAATGGGTAAGTCTCAATAATAAAAATGACTGCACCGGTGTAACAATAACCGGAAACAATGCAAGGATTGTAAACATGGTAATCAACGGACTAAGGTACTCAATGGAGAAATGGCAAATAGTTAAATCACATATGTTGGTGGAACAATAACTGGAAATTCAAACAATCATAACGCAAAATGGAGTCATTATCATAATAAGTCATGAATGATGCCAACATTAGTGGCGGGTGAAGATGTACATTAGTTAAACACTTTTATTAGGTACAACAGAACGAACTGAACACTCAAATCTGGGCTAAATCTTACGTCAAAAGTATAGCAAAAAAAACAAAGGGACATAAAAGATGGTCAAGAGCATAGGAAAAAAAAAACAAAGGGGCATAAAAGATGGTTAAATATTAAATCAGTCAAACATAACGTGACTTAATGACGCTAACGCGTGTGAAAGGGAAATACATTAACTAACATATATGAACACTGCACAGTTCTTCTGAGTCGGGAGATCTTCATCAGTAGTGTTTAAAAGGAGGTCGCAAGGGTAACTGTTCATGTACTGGGAGATTCGGCAATGTCTTTCTTGCGGACGAAAATGTAACAGCTCTCCATAAATAGCGATTATTGGACTTCATGGCAGAACTGGAAATGTGCGTAAAGTCTGTAACCGAGATGTTCAAGGATGCGTAACGGTTGGTCTTTACTGTAGCATCAGGATTAATCAATTCAGCAGTGGGAGCCTAGTGTAAGAGACTTGCTTCGTAATACACGAGAAACAGGGTTTGACATAATGCTTGAAAATGGCATCTGGGCAGGAAATGTCAACCTGACCGGGGACGGCAACAGAAGGTAGTGAAGTTCAGTTCGTAATCATCTTTGCTAAAATGTTCATTGCTTCCAATCTTTCAATGGCTTGCAATGACAGACGAGGATCGTACTGTGTAGGTTGGGAGGTAGGAACAATGGCATGGACTACGGGAGTGGACGGATCACAACGGGAGGGTTCGGGGTGGAAGCTGCGGTCTGGTAAAACGATAACTGAGGGGACTACGCAATCTACGGTGCGGAGGTGTGACAGGGGGAGGGAGAGGGGGAGGGAGAGGCGGAGGAGAGAGACTACGGTGAGGAGAATGAACAGAACCACGGGAGTGACAAAAACGGGTACGTACAGGGGCGGCCCGCTGGTGAAGGTGCTTAGGAAAGGGAACACAATCGTAAATGAAGGTTGGATGACGACGTTTAAAGAGAAAACGAGCTGAGGGAAGAGGAACATCAGATTCAATATCAGAAGAATAATAATCGGGGGAAGAGTCAAGATCAGAGGGAGGGAGAGGAAAATAACCGGAGGGAGGGGGAGGAAAATAACCATAAGGAGGAAGAGACGGTTCAACATCTGAAGAGTCAGACTCAGGTTATGTATCAAGGTCGGAGGGAGGTGGAGGAAAATAACCATAAGGAGGATGAGAAGGTTCAACATCTGAAGAGTCAGACTCAGGTTCTGTATCTAGGTCGGAGGGAGGCGGAGGAAAATAACCAGCTTTATATATGCTCTTAGTCCATTTTCTGTCGTTATCATACATCTTTGTTGGTCACTCGTAACATTATTTATTTCAATTATCTTTATCTTTCCTTGTTTTATTATATTGATAACGTTTCTCACTGCAATGCGACAGTGTCTTTTATTGAGACTGTTCCAGTGTGCCCTTCCAGCAGCTGTTTGTTGCTGTGACAATTGTTGTTGAAGCAGTTGATTTTTCTTTTGCAAAAAAAATACTTGATGCTCTAGCTGTTGAATGGGTGAATCCATCATAAAAAACAGTTACGAGCTGGTCACGGGCACCAAATCAAGTTAGATGTGACCGGGGAAGGGTCACAGCGGCAAATCAAGTCTTTTGTGACCGGGAGAGGGTACTTAGGAAGGGGAAGGCTGTGTCACCAAATCAAGTCTAGTGTGACAGGGTGAGAATGGGGTGGAATCTTTTATCAATGTTCATCTGTTGTTTTACTGGCGACTGCCAGAGATGGTGCTTACATATATGAATTGGAACATAACCCAGGTGGTTCTTTTGGAGACTCGTAACTGTGTTTATGTTTTAGACTGTAAGATCGTAGAAAATATGGTAATATTCTTTTCTCTATTACCTGATGTAAAACAAACGACACTTCCTACTGACGTTCAGGAAATAAGTTCAAGCTGGACTAAATATGAAGGAATACCTTTATTTAGTGTCTGTAACCTCTGACAACTTCATAACAGTTCATAAATACAAGTGCTTCTGTGGTATACAAACCAGTCATCTCATGAAATAACACACAGCCATCGAACTTACAAGATGGTCCAAAAACCCCAAAAAATCACTGCCTCGCTCGTCTCGTGCCCAAAACAACTCACTTAACCCCCTTCTCTCAAACCATCACTTCCGTCCTAACTACTGAGCAATTCTACCCCAAGTTCGATGACGTCATTTCTGAACACTTTAATTAAACCACTCATAGAATTTGTGACTAGTGTTATTACACTAACTAGACACGCTCAAATACTTAGTGTTAAAATCTTGCTTAAGTATTCTTACTCTAACTCTAAAGTGGCAGCACCTTAGTGCTAATCCGACGTAACAGTCCGTATTGTCACAAACAGTCAAACAGATTCTCAGAAACAACACAAGCACAAACCATGCAGCATAAGAACAGTCAAACATATTCTCAAAAACAACACAAGCACAGACCCTGCAGCATGAGAACAGTCAAACTGATTCTCAGAAACAACAAAAGGGAAATCTGGCTGAACAGATGGGCAAATGGGCTGACTGGCCGAAATGTCTTTAATGAAATGGCCTGCAAAAACGACAACGACAACATCAACAGACTCAACAGGAGAAATCAAAGTTTTCTCTTTCAGTTTCGAACAGGACATGCCAGAGTCAATAGCCATCTAAACCGCATCAACCCTCAGCACCTACCCATGTGTAGACACTGCTCTCATCCTTATGAAACAACCAGACACCTCCTCATGAAGTGTCCATCACTCACAAATGCCAGGAACAAACTATTACAGATACCTCTGACAATCACCAACTCACTATATGGAACCTTGAAACAACTGCAGACAACCTGCACTTTTCTAAGAATGGCATTGGGCTGCCAAGAGTAGACATGCTCAGCAGCTATGGGATATCATCAACAACAACAACGAGGCGACTAATGTGAGGTTGTGTATGAGACTGGCAATGTCCCCATTTTAAAAAATTGCTTAGAAACCTGTGATACAAGAGCACGTGGATACTTTCTACGTTTCCTGCAATTACGCCAGCTGCATAGGTGTCTTTATGCTCCACTGGGAACGAAAAGGGAAATAAAATTATGAATGAAAGAAACTGACGTCTAAAGAACATAAGTTCTTCTTGTGTGTGTGTATCATAAAAAGTCCAGCAACGAATTGTCACACTCAGTATTACAGCCAGTTCAGCCAAACGAAATTTATTGATTTGGACTTTCATGAACCGCGTTAACTGCCAAATCACAGCTGCCGGCGAAAGAAATTATTCATTACATATTTTTCATCTAAATTGTTAGCTGTCCCTCGAATCGTAAACTTTCTTCTATACAACCACATTTATCTGCTCCCCAGATTACTAGTAATCTTCTTGTTCACTGATTATCAACGAATCACTCCTGCATTATAGAATCGTATCTATGAAAAGCTGGAGAACTCTTTCTTACTGATACAAACATTAATCGTTTTACCTGCTTCCACTGTAAGCAGTGTTTTCCTATGTGAGTTATTCAGATGATACATTTTGAGCTTTGATTTTCACCGGGGTCTCAAGGCATTTTAATCGTCTGTTTCAAAGATGGTATCATTTATTTCAGCAACGTTACCCCATTTCCTCTCAAAATGTCTGTTTCTTTCTATTTTACTATTGCGATTTTGACATACCTGGCAATCTATGTAAAGTTAAAAGATGAGTGTTACGAATGAAGAATGTACTAGAAACAGAGGACTTTTTATGATTACCGTTGATCGCCCACAGTCACAAAAAGGAAATAACGAGCAAGCAACCTTCCAAAAAAATCACAAGACGAATTATGATGTGCTCTTTCTACTGCCCGTCCTGATGACGGTATTATTTCTCCACTGCTAATTTCATTCCTTTCAAGTCCATTTCACTTTTATTAGATCATTGTTGTCAAACGTATCTGAATGCATTGACTATAAAGCTTCGGAGCACCCCGTCAAAATGACAGGGGGAGAAGCCTGCATCAAGCATTCACATGCTCTTGCAACAGCGGCTTCTGTAGCAATCTGTTTTTAACTTAATGAGGTTGCACCACGATAAAAATAGTGAGGCCTGCAAGTTCTTTCAATGGGTGTTCAATTTAGTTTTTGTAGTGCAATACGCGTCTTTTCCCGAAAAAGTGTCATTGGACGTTACTTTTCAGTTAGTTCATAAAACTCTTTATGTGTCGATAACGAGAAATATAGGTTATATGAAAAAATAAGTAACTACCTAATGTACAAATAGAATGCGCCTAAAACAGGACAGCAGCGGATACATGTAATACAATGTATGTAAATAATAAAGGGGGCGTAATTAATAGGCCTCAAGAAACGAGCACGCCCAGTCAAGACTCCTAAAAGAAAGTAAGAGGAGAGAGTGAATGCTTACCTGAGTTAATGTTAAATTTCGTTTTAAATGATCTCATACGGCATAAAATATACATTTAAACAGTTGGTACCACTGACAATTATCATGAAATGACAGACAAACAAATACCCCTACAGAGTACTGCGTCTCCTGAAACGAAAATCAGGTGTCCCTCCCTTCCATTTCACCATCTCATCTGCCTCAGAACCTTACCCCCTCTGCGCATTAATGTTAATCCCAGTGAGCGGAAAACACCCATCGTATTTATATAAAACATGTTTACATATACACATGCACTAGTTAAAAAAGGTTAATATAATAATTTTGTACATTATTCCTGTCATAATCCACTCCCTGCTGTCGCAAGTATGGAAATATAGAATGTGTGAGTTTAGACAGAATATGAATGAGTAATGTGCAAATATAGAAAACTAAAGTCACTAATGAAAATACGGAGAGAGGTATGACTTCTGGAGAGAAGAGAGATATAATCAAATATCTTGGGTTCTACTTCCCAGCCATACTCGCACTCTGTTTAGGATGTTGTACCGTCGTCCGTCCTCCAATGCTAAATGAAATAATCTACTACAGTAAGGAATACAACAGCAAACATTAAGTGACAGTTAGAATAGAGGGAATTCTGACCGCTTAGTACATATAAATATATTTATTAAAGAAACCACAACATTGAACCAACAGAATACGTGATGCATTCACTAACTCTGAAGGGCTAGTGAATCTATTAATATCAAAACCACAGAAAAATAACACAAGACTTCACTCAATCTCTCAGGCAAACGTCTCACTCCAAACTACCAACACCCGCACACATTCTCACTCCCAAGAAAATCTAACTAAAGGTGTTAGAACACCCCCCCCCCCCGGTTTCGCGAAGAAACGGCTGCTCCTTATATATATAATCCTGGTAAGTAAGTTACTTTCTCTGCTAGAAGAAACACACTTCACTGTTCCACCAAGGTTGAAATTTCCAGGCTATGGAGATAAGCTCTGTAACAGTGTCGTAATAAATCCTATGAATTCACAATTTCCAGTGGCTGGAGGCCACACTAGCAGGTTCAGGAGATTTAAACGAGTGCATAAATACTTGCACCCACTGATCCAAATCTATCCAATTGACGAGAACTTTTGCTGGCGAGTGAGTATGCAGTAGGCGCGCTGAGGCACCTCTTATACTGGATAAAGATGACTTGAACTATAAAACAGGTGACGAGTACTGGCAACTGACTACTCCTGTCGGTCGTTATGTCAGTATACTCAGCAGTAACCAGCTATCAATGGGTCGGACAGTGTTGCCGAAACTGACTGGATGGCGAAGGCGACAGCCTATATGTGTTGAGATGTGCTTTATGTAAATACTCCAGGACGTGTTAGTAACAGAAATCAATGTATAGTGGTATACTCCAAGTTACAGGCTGTTAATGGGTCGGGCGGTGTTGTCGAAATGACTGGACGGCAAAGGCGACAGCCCGTATATGCTGGAGCAATAGACACTTTCAACAATAGGCTGTGGTTCGTAATCCACTCACCAGCCCTATGACTGAAACCTGGCGGCATGACATAGACTGCCTGGTAATATTTATGATATGGAAATGGTAATCCCCTGACAGCCGTAAATCACATCAGGAAGCATAAAACAAATGCTGACCAAGGCTCGAAGACAGAGTAACTCTTACACGAACAACTGTTATTAGCTCTGGTGCAGAATATCACTTTGTCCAGTGGCAGAATTTCCTTGAGGCAGTGGTACTGAGTGATAGAGACCTCTTGCTTATATAGCAAGATAGAGTCTGCGGGTGGCTTTTGCACGTGCACTAGATGAAACAAATTCAGACGTAAGACCTAGGGGAGAGATTCCCCGGGCGACTTAAGATACAGGAAAGGACATAATCTGCCGCAACACTACGCGGTCTACGAGCGACCGGTTTTTCCCGGGACGAGAAGAGGACGGCACAAAATAAAAGGGTAGAAGATTTTTCCCGTGCCCACGGGTTCTATGTAACTCAAAGAAACAGGGAAAGAGCCATCATCTACTAGAAAGACAGAATAAAAGGACCTTTAGCAAGATGCCAATGTCCACGCGTAAACGGGCGGAATTAGCATGTCCAACGTAAGATTGACATGACCAATGCCAGAAATAGCGCTATGAGGAGCTATAAAATAGAAACGGGGGCGTAGACAAAAATTATGAACAAGACAAGGCCGACCACTCGGCTAAACGTGACAGACATTTCAGTCAAATCATGACACCTGCTCCATATGAAACTTGGGACTACCTCTGCGTTTTGTTCTCTATGAAAACCCTGCATGAAGCAGTCACCACATTTGCAGTGGTGGTTCATGAAACCATCATTCTATGTACTGAAGTTGCCAACCTCGTATGAATTTTGACATCCACCAGCAATTTTCACATGTTAATATTGCAAAATATAGAATTATAAAATGCACATCTTACCCAAAATAAGTTTGGGAGATACCGTCTTTTTGCTCAGGCAATCGTTTTTGCAGCTTGGGATGCTTCTTACACGTGGTCTGGTGTATTACTTCAACGAGAATCCCACTATGACTTGGTCTTAAGGTTCCTATGATTCCAGGCTTTCCGTATTAGTAAAGGTAAGAGTTTTCTTACTGTGTAGGTCCAGAATATGCTCAAATACATTGTCCGGTCTTTTAAATTAAAATCCCGATACTATTCTTTCTCCTGGTTTGTCTTAACTGTCTTCAGTGTAGTATTCTTAAAATGTTGCATTTATTAAAAGCAACACTCGGCATATGCATCCATATTGCTATGCAGAAGTAAAGTCCAGTCTGAGATGTTGTATTTTAACATCTCACATGCCAAACCAAAGGCAAAAATTGCGTATTTTGGTAGGGGTTATCTCCACTACCCTCTCATGTGAAATTACTGCGTGACACATAAGATGTGATTTTTCAAAAGTCACTCTCATATAAGGTATTGCCTCTTCCGTCGACATTCATCATGTTTACAACTCACCAGTTGATAATATCTTCCCAGATTGACAACTTACCGCAATTATTGCTTACAACAAATCTGCCTGTAAACGATTACATCATTTTCATGCTCCAAAATCCCATTCGTTATCTTCAGTGCATGTCTTTAATCTGTCACCAGACTGATATTTTCCGACACGCTCACGTGCAAATGACCAACTACCAGGCAACAAACCTGGGTTGTGTACCATCCCAGACAGAAAATCGGAAGTAACAATAACAGTATTAGCGATAAAACAAACTCACTGTGGCCATATCAGTTTTTTACGTTGCAATCCGTGCCTTTACTGTCTGGTCGAAAATGTGTTACGCACTCATAAACAACCTTTCACTCTACAGATCCAGGAGTCAGTATGGGTTCAAACGAAAATCAGTAATTACAATAATCAGTAAAGATGGTCGATCAAGCCCAGACATGACAAGAAATCTTGAGTTGAATGAAGAGAGTGTAAACAATGAATCAAAAATAACAAATACTGTCAGAGGTATGACAAAAAAAAAGGAAGAGCACAGAATGAATTACAGGAAGGCACAGGAAAATGTGACGATCGAGGTTATTTCATCAAAAATGTGTGTCTCGTGACATCGACCTATTAGTAAAGTGCACTGTTGTTTCTTTGATTTCTTCTTCTTCTTCTTCCGTCCTTAGCCACAGACCGTCAAAGCAGTCAGTGGCCATTACGCCTAGTGGCGTCTTAGGGCAACAGCAGATAGGTTTTCTTTGCCATTGTTTCCCATCACGCCTAGTGGCGTCTTTAGGGCAACGGCAAATCAATCCATTTGCTGTTGTTTCCGTAATCGAAGTATGATTTAGTGCATCATAAAATCGTTATCACCTGAGGTAATAAATTTTTAGGCTAATTTACTTCTGAGTTTGCTTCTTTTTTTTTATAGTCGCTGCATTACTTACTTACTTGTTTTGTTTTGTTTTGTGGTTGTTTTTCGTTTCGTTCCACTTGTGCCGCGAAGCATGGGGAAGGGGGGGTTGGGGGGGTTGGAGGAGCTGAAGTTTGCGTTCTTGAGCCAAGTGTGTCGCATCGCCTGCCGTGAACCCGTGTTGTAAATATTAATTTGTCGTTCGGTCTTCCCCGTGCTCGTGAACCAGATCTTCTGTTGTAGGCGCATAGTGGTAACTTCTCGGGCTACATTCTCATGAGATGGACAAAACCACTGAATTTTATGTCTCTCTATATCAAGGTTTCTTAACCTGCTTTGTGCCATGGAGCCCTTTGATTGGCTGATAAAGGCTACGGACCACATCTGGGAAAAATTGTACATAAAAGCATATTAAAAAATTTTACACTTTAAATTTTAGTTTTGCGAACGAAGCCCCTAGAATCCATTGATGGATTCCCACTGGTGTCCGTGTACCACGGGTTAATAAACCCTGCTATATAAACTATAGTTACTACATTCTGCATCAGATATATATATATATATATGATGCAGGATGTAGTACCTATAGTTTTTGTGATGTCATTATTTCTCATTCTATCTCTCCTGGTAACATTAATGACGTTTCTTAAGCATTAAAAATAAATTATTATTTTTCAGAACCAGTTGCTCCTAATGATGTTATACTCTCCTCCCCCCATCTCCTGGTTAGTGAGATAGGATGCATAGCCATCTCGGGTAAGTGTGATAAATTTAACCGTGATACAACGTTAAAATATCTCCAAAGATAAAATGTAGGGATAAAAATAATGCGTAAGCTACTAGAAGACATGATCGCCCATGCCGCGGTTCACTACCCGCCATGAAATTAACTTGTTAGACGTGAAGGCAAAACGTTTACCCTTGGAGACGGGAAGGAACGGAGATCAAAAAGAAAAAATATGACTGAACACGTGCTTGAAACTAGCAAGGCTAAAAAGACGCAATTGGTGGGGAAAGGAAAAAAATTCACGTCCACAAGTTGACACAATGTAAAGAAATGGACAAAAGGGACCTTAGCTATTATACGCAACAGTCATTTCTTGGACGCTTTTGCGATACTTAGTCCTTTTATTTGAATTCAGCGGCAAACGCATTACAGAAGATGCTCGAACATATTTAAAAAAAAAAACAACTAACCTTGAAAAGTAACTTTTTCTTAATAATAATGTTAGGAATATAAAACCTAGCTAGTCTGATAGCCCATCTTGAGCAGAGAAATAATATGCTTTCATTTATACAGACGGATAGATAATAATGAAGATATTGACAAAAGACTGTGTTGTTCATATCAGCGAGCGACTGCATTGAAAAAAAAATGTCACTAATTTTCAAAAAATTGCGGCCTTGAGACTCAAGTGCTAAAATCTAGTTGGAATGAAAGAGAGGGGGAATTAGTGGAAAATTGTTGCTAAAAATAACTCTAGAGGCAGATTCGTGTAGGAAATGCATGTAGAAACAAGTGTGTTTTGTAAAAAACGCAAGTAGAGACAGACGGACCAACAGACAATAATTCATACTTGACTGAGGTATAACTGAATTGACTTTTGGTAGGAGGTTTGAAATTTGAAAAGGGGAAAGTCGGTGATTGGCCACAGATAATCATATTATCGGCGCACAGACGCGCATTTTTGCCATTCAACATAAATTGTCCAGTAGTAGACACAGTAATTCTTCAGTGGTGTATTTCCCAAAAGCTAATTGCAATATTTAGAGGGACGCCATACTAGAGCCAGCAGCTCAGCTGAGTTTTGCTAGAATATAACTGTGTTCTCTATTCATAATTCTGGTAAGACTGAAAGTATTTCTTTGTATATTTTAATATTGTTTAATGTTTCGAGTGATTTGATACTGCCATATCAAAATCTATCCCTTACAACAAGTAAGGATTCGCTCTAGATCCCCAGCCCAAGTTCAGGGTCTAGAGACAAACAAAATACATAAACGCCAGCAAGGATTATGAAGGGCGGATCAAGTGTTGAGATCAGTGGAACATATCACCTATCTTATTCAATAGCAGGAAGCTAATGAACATATTTCAGAATATGTAGTCTTGGGGAACCAGTACTATGTGAAACCAACTTGGTAAGATGTGCTGTATGGTCAGAGAGATCTGACCCCGTCTATGTGGTGTTGTTGTGTGGTGTTGTGTGTAGAAGTGGCTCAGGAGGTAGAGTTCTGACACATGACCCAATACTTTTGTTGCAGATGTGTGAGTTTCTGTTTGGCACCAAAGTGGTGTCAAATGCTGTGGTAATAAATACAAGTGTGGACCAGTGCAGTCTAGTATTTTGTCAGACCAGCCTTATATTGCCCCCAAGCACGGAGAGGTGGGGCCACCAGATTCCAGCACCAGAACTACTCAGTCAAGATACGTGAGCGTCTGGCCTGCTGGACATTCACCAACTTATTTACTAACTAACACACCAACTATATTCCCATCAACTAGAACATACCATGTTGGGAAATAAAACTTGTATTCCTCCCATCAGTAAATGGACAATGTTTGGTAGTCATAGACTGGGAGTGATGAAGCCACCCCAACAGCACATCCATTAATCGTTCTCCCAGAGAAATTACAAATATAAACAGTAGTAATATTAACTAGTCCTGTAAAATACATATGTACACACCTTTCATTTATTATGCCATATATTCATGCATTTCATTCATAATTTCAAAACCTTTCATATGTTCTGACCAAATTAAAACCTTGGTTCAGAACAAATAAACTTAAAGAAAATTTAATATCAAAAATTTAAACAGTTTGAGTTAGTTCAGTGTGTTATAAATTCTATTGATATTATTAGACTTATTAGATATCTGTGTGTGTGTGTGTATGTAATCTACCACAACACATTACATATCAGTACCCTAGATTTTTAACGTAGCCACATTCATTAGTAAAAAAGATATGTGTGAGGTCGTAAGTGGTAGCAAGAAGGGCCTTCTGTAAATTCACAGCTACATTTATCTCAGGAGCCTTCACAGCTGACCTCATGCATCACACTAAGTAATATCACAACCATACAGTACCATCAAATCCACTACAGTAAGGGTGAAAAAATAGGAGGCCCCGTGTGCAAGTTGCACACATTAAAAATCCCTCGGCCATACGGCCGCTGCCCTGGCAAAATTTAAAATCCTACCCACCACAAAAATATTTATAGAATGTGTTATCACATTTGTAAGTTTGCAATTACCAAAACTATACACCTTCAAAATACCATACCGATATTCTTTTTGAAACACCCTGTATATCTATGAAGCAGCAGTCGTGAGAGAACAAGAAAAAGGAATAAATAAAGTACACGCTGTTCAGACAATATTCAGAAATGAACAGGAAAGTGGTTGGCATGGACATAGACACAGCACGAGACATTTAAAACGTTCAAGTAAGTAATAATGCATTCAACAGAAAGTAGTGCTCTACGGTCACCTGGGTTACGGGACAAAAAAGAAAGAAGGACGAAAAGTTCATAAACACGTATTTTTTGTACATAAACTCATTAATAAACGTGCACATAAACTCACGAATAAACATGCACACCCATACGCATAAACATACACATATAACAAGCTTATGAACACACACATATACAGATACACTCTTATGTCTTCAGTGTGAAACGGTTACCACGCCTTCTCAGTGTCCTCGGTAATGGGGTGTTTAACCCGCTCGCTTTCCGAGTGGAACTCAACTGCGACGGACCTGGAACGTCGGCAGTGCACATTGCTAAAGTAAATTGGAGTATACACCTACTCTCAGCTGAACTGTAAAATGAGGAATATTCTTCACTTTGACACTCATACATGCAAATAAACAAACACTTGAATAGTTGGCACAAGATAACAGGCTTTTGCCTGAACTGATTTGAAGCCCTATGCTCTATAACAGGGTTTGTTAACCTGTGGATCATGGACCCCTCGAGAGACCGTGAATGGGTTCTAGGGGGGTCCGTGTAAATAGCCTAAAATTGTAAATTATGCTTTTGTGTATATTTTTTTTCCCAGTAAGGGGTCTATAGCCTTCATTGGGCAATCAAAGGGGTCCATGTATCGCACAATAAAACGAGTCCATAGCCTTCATTGGCAATCAAAGAGGTCCATGGATCAAACAATCAAGCGGATTTATAGCCTTCATCGGACAATCAAAGGGGTCCATGCCATATAATAACGTCTAAGAAACCCTGCTCTATATAGATCTGCAGAAATGGATTCTAGGGGTCCGTGTACGTCACCTAAAATTTAAGTTTGTAAAATTTTAAATTGTGCTTTTATGTATATTTTTCCCGAGAAGGGGTCCATATCCTTCACTGGCAATCAAAGATGCGCATAGCCTTTATCGGGCAATCAAAGGGGTCCAAGGATCAGATAATCAAACGGGCCTGTAGCCTACGTAGGGCAATCAAAAGGGTCAGTGATACAAAAAGGTTAAGACGCCTTGCTCTTCATGAACCTGCGGGTTGATGATGGTGGTACATGCACGCCTTCAGCCACACAAACGCAAATATTTTTATTCCACTCTCGCGCTTGCTTGATCTAAGTCCGTCATAAATGAATCCCAGTGCGCAAAAGAAGTTATTCATGTTCGAGGCAAGCAATCCGCTTTCTTTGTTATGAGAAGAGGAAAGTAGAAATACGTGGAATACGCTGTAATAAGAGGAAAAATTTAAGGAACAAGAGATAAAGTACGACAAACAGAGAAAGTATAGAAGTGTCGCTCTTCTATGCTTATAAGATATAGTGTCTATAAGCGAAATTCCGTAAACTTGTGTCTTCTGACGTAGACTTCATTCGTAAATTACAGTGTTTTTACTTTGGTTTAGTGCATCGTAAAATCGTTATCACCTGAAGTAGTAAATTTTAGGAGAATTTAATTCTGAGTTGTTTTGTTTTTATTGTCGTGTTTTTGTGTGTATGTGTTTTTTTTTTTGTGTGTCTTTTTCCTCTATGCTATACTCTCTTATTATGACCACGAGCGTCCGATTGGCTAAAGTGGTTTCAGTGCTTGCTGCTCTGCTGCAAAGTTTACTTCGTGATATAGAAAAAAAAATGTCAACAAAATTATTGATAAACAACACTGGAGACAGGAGGTTATGGAGAGACATAATCACTTACGCGAACTAGCATGATACAATGAGAAGAAGAATGATAGGTTACGTCGCTCACTTGTAAATAGGGTCAGCCGTGTAGATTTTAATCTAGATTGTTAGTTGCGATGTCTTTAATGCACGGAACATGGACGGAAAAGAGAACTGATTTAATTATCGATATGGAAAATAGTTTGTGTTGTTTTGAAACATGAATGCTAGGAATAATTAACCCCTTCAAGCCCAACACACCATATGTGACCCAACAAATATGACTATATTAACATTTTATTAAATGCTGATTGAGTCATAAATGGGTCAGTTCAGTACTAGATAATATCTTTCCACTCGTGTGTTACCGTGGCCCGAAACGGGAGCAAAGTTTAGTAACACTGCAACTTACCATGCAGTTTGTAAGAAGCCACTAAGGAGGGTTGAGCATGGAATCGACTACACCAGTGGTTTCCAACCTGTGATCCGCGGACCACTTATGGTCCGCGACGCATTATCAGGTGGTCCGAGGCTGCATTTTCGGTTTGGTATTAAGTCCTTTGATTTTGCTCTCGTTTTTAGCGCTATAAAAACAAAACACACAAACAGTTTGCAAGTAGAACCAGCTTTGAGACTGTCTTTAACTTCTATGAAGCCTAATATTGAAAATCTAGTGAGCGAAATGCAAGCACAAAGCTCCCATTGACTATTTTGACCATTTAATTGTATGGATATGTAGTATTTAACCAATATGTATGTGACAGCGCCATTCCGTCATTTCCTTAGTCTAATTATGTAGCAGCCATAAGTGTTATCTAAATATAGAACGCTAGCTAGTCATGTCCGCTGACGGACAACGGCCAATCAAACTGTCCGGATGTTAACCGTGCAAAGCTTAACATCTCAATATTCTTTGTCATTTCGATTGCAAGACACAGAGAGAAGTCGTCGAACCAGAGTTGTTCCGCGGTTGCCTTGGACACGTGAGTTATTAAGAGAATATTATTCTTCAACATTTCGAAGACCTTATAGTGCTAGAAAGAGTATAGAACTATAGGTCTACCATCTATTTGGTATCGTGCTTAAATAATTATATAGTCCATTCAATGTTACTTAGCGTGTATTCGGTTTCAGATCTAAATTTATTCGGACATGGCGTGGCTGGAAGTAGATGGTCCATGTTCAAGAAATAGAACACGTGGCCGGCACTGACATATTCAATTATTATAATATGTGTGTGAATGAAATCAATCGTGAAGTATATTCATATTGTTTGTGGCTAAAAGAATCTTCAATTATCTCGTGCCAATCCGTTTAATTGTAGCACGTTTTAGCTTGTTATCTTTATCAACTACATAATGTAGCCTTGTGTTATGTATAAAAGTAGTCGGTACTGATGCCGAAATAGTTTATGTTAGTATAGCAAGTGCTGCGATTTATTAATATATTACTGCTTAATAGAATAAATTTCTGTGCTTCGTCAGTAATGTTAAACTGATAATTTGGTGTAAATCTTAGTAAGATGTGCTATAGCTAATTGGTGTTAGTTCTCTTAGTTTGATAGTCTTTTATATAGGATAAAATCACTATTGGTTATTTGTAGTGTTTTACATAGCTTTGAGTAGCCCCTATTTCTATTATTTAGTATTTTAATGTGAGACTACCATATAATTTACAACCACGCGGCCCTGCGTGCGTTGTTGGCGTGGCTGTATGCTGTTTGCGCAAGATGGCGTAACCATGAGAGCACGTGGTATGACTGGGTACCTGTGGCTGATTGATCATGACAGATTGTGGTGAGCGTATACTGTCTGAATGGTAAGTGTTATTATTAAATTAGAATTAAATGTTCTATATAAGGCTTTGTGTTGCTTGAGTTGCTAAGTCTGCTGCTGAGAGGGTTGCAAACAACCAATAATTGCAGCCCCTGTCAAACGATCCTTAATTAAATTTTCTTAATGCATGGGTCGTGGCTGTAGGGTAGCCACGTCGACATAAGTTCGCCTCAACGACACCTAGCCCTGTCACATGTATATAACCAGTATGTATGTAACCAATAAATTGTATGTATAATTTATCTTTCATTACTATAACCTTACAATTTCCATGTCATCTGACAAATAATTAACGACTTGTGTTATTGAATATACGTATATTCGTCTATTGAATGAAAACAGTTAAGTGTTTATGGCATTGCGATATTACATATAAGCTTATGGTCCGGAACTTATATGTAGTTGGAAAAGTGGTCCTTAGATGTAAAAAGGTTCGGAACCACTGGGCTACACCATCCTGTAGAAAATGTAAGCACAATTTAACAAACAAACAAAAAAAAAACAAAAAAACTATATTCAGCTATTCAAGACAAAAGGCCCTTTGGTAAGGTGGCTCATGACGTGATCCAATGAAAGCGAAAGGAGCCTGTGTTGCTGACTTATCTTTTTTTACTCTAAGAAACTCTCCAGAATCGGTACGTGGAATGTTAGTACATTAAACGAACATGGGAAAACGGCACAGGTGGCAGCAGAAAAGAGAAATAACAAGATTGGTATCCTGGACATCTGCGAGACAATGTGGAAAGATATGGAGAGGAAGAAACTGATCAAAGGAGAAATGGTGCTGTTGTCAGGACATGAGGACGAAAGTGCCCACCACAGTGACGGGGTGGCTTTAATGTTGTCTAAGGAAGCACAGGAAGCACTCATAGAATGGGAAGCAATGTAACCCAATGGGAGCTGTGGGGATCTACTTTAGAAGTGAGTTTTCTAAAGATCTGCCATGATAAAATCATACTTGCAGATTTTGATGGAAAATCAGTTCAGTTTTTTAATGAAAAGTTTTCAAATGTCTCTGAACATTATATTTCTTGACAAAAGTAATGGCTACCTTGCACAGTAAAATTACACATTTCTTGTCCACTTCAGTAAAATAGAATAGCCACATTTCCCATTCACAATTAAATAGAATAGCCATATTTCCCATTCACAATTACAATTATAGGATTTGTGTTTTATTTGCAGTCATTCTTAAAAGCTGACATGTATAAATGTACTTTAAATATTACACACAGGTCAAAAATCATGGCATAAAACAAATAACTTCAATCGCAAAATGAACGCAGCACAGAAGTCAAGAAAGTAAAAACGTGCTCAAGGCAAAGACTAGCCCAGTCGGAAACCTGCACTTGTTTTAAAGTTCAAACAATGCAACTTGCATCTTTGCCGGACAATCCGATTTCTGCAATTCACCAATACAGCAGTGCAAAGTTCAAACTTCACTGAATGTAAACTTTACGTCAAAGAGAAGGTAATGTTCCTATCTTAAGCAGTTAATAAATAAAGTTAATGTTAGTCAGGTAGCTCGAAAGTCAACCCTACCAGCGTCCTTTTCATGACGTACGCAGCGATTGCAATATATTCAAAATGGTCCGAAATAAACCAAGAGCCAAGAAGAGGAAGGTATACACCAGCCCACCAGCTCCGAACAACAACCAGGAGTATAGCAAAACCATAAACAGCCAGCCGGAGAGAAAAGCCGACCCAGAGGTGAAAGAAACAACTCTTCAACACAGACCGGCACAAGAGGAAGACAAAAGAGCAGAACAACAAGACGTCACCTCACAGCCTGCTGCTGATGAGAGGACAATATCATCAGAACTAAACCAGTTAGACCCAAAAGATATCGCGGAGACCATTATGGACGCACTATACAGAATGCGTGAAGACGGAGACGAGTTCCTTAGTCTCTCTCCAACGTTAAAAGAAGCACTATTAGAAGTAGCTCCAATATCAGACATAGAGATACGCCGGAACTCAATGGAGAACAACCAAGTGTCCCACGGTAATCAGAAGAAGCAGAATAATGAGCAGACAGAAGAGGACAGCGTATCGAGTCTAAAGACAGATACACAGAAAGTGGTGGCAGATGGGAGAGGCCGCTCAGGCAAACTACAGAAAAGCAGTCACAAGAAACTGGAACAAGACCGCAAAATAAAAATTACGCAGTTGTCTGGAGGAGAAGCCACCCTCAGGTCACTCCCGGACGACAAAGTAATCAATGTCCTGGAGAATATAGTAGGCAAAAGAGACATAAGTATCAGAAGGCACCAACAGGGAGTGACACTTGCCCTGAATGATACACAAAAGACTAACTCGCTGATGACTGCTCTGGCGTCCGAGCCTAAAGAATTTCAGCTACCACTGTGGTGAAGTGGGATGTTATAAATATTTATAGGGGACTTAGTGTACTGACTGAGATCAGCTGTGAAGGTATCTATATCTAATAAGAGTAGTGTATTATAGATAACCTTACTTGCTGCCACATATCTATATATCTCAGTCAGAATTATTCTGGAATAGTGTGATGACTACGTTATGTGTCTAGGGTATGTGTATGATGAAGTGTAAGTCACAACAACAGACAGATAAACAATTTAATTTAATCCACTACTCTTGACAACACTGTGACACTCACATACATATAACACTCTATGAGAATATCTTAAGGAGTCACTGATAACTTTTCAAATAACAATATGTATTCATTTTTGTCATAAAGGTATATGTGTCCTGATTCAAATACAAAGGAACCAGGAATCACAATCAATTTTAATTACAAGTATATGTACAGACTTTATCAATATGAATATTGTAGTGACATATATTATTAAAAATATCATATGTGTGTCAGTTGTGTAGTAGTAATATGAGGTAATACTGGTTTTGTTTTGTTCAAGCTCTGTTGGTATTTGTCATCATGACTTCAATAGTTTGTCTTTTGGGACTAGTATTGGAGATGTTCTCAGTTCCTGATATTAAGACAATTAAATTCCCCTCTGAATGTTATTTTTACAAAGTCATTTCAAGATGAGGGGACATAATGTTGAGCTCAGCTGGCCAATTCAGCTTATCTTGCGTGATGGCGGCAGGAAAGGACTCCTCTGCTCGAATTCTCCCCTGGGCTCTGGAGACCCCTCACTGATAGCTAAAAAGACCAAGGAGTATGCTGTCCGACTCTGGATTCAGCAAAGCTCTGACCAGGTGCTGCTCAGTACCATCAAGACCACGGTCCCTGAAATCAAGAAGGATGTACCTTCTACTTCATAACTAACTTATACTCTCTTTTACACTGATCACAACACATCACAAACATTGAGTTCAGAGCGTTAGGCCAACTGTCAGCTTCATCTGAAATACTTTATACCAGTATTTACCTCCTTAATGGTTACCACGCCTCTGCACTTCCAGCATTATTTCTTTCTAATCAATCATCCAGGTGTCAGTGTACTATTTGGCCATTCCATGCCGTTTTACTTCCCTCCGACACCCTCTGTTCAGGCTGGAGCATTATAGGCTTTATCTCCTGTTTGCCACTGAACTACACATATATATACAGGCATACATTAACAATTTACATTCAATTTTCATTAAAAGATACTGAATGGTTCAAGCTTACCACAATTCATAGAATAAACACAGATACGTTGATTAGCAATGAATTCTGGCACAAAATACTGGCACAAATTCCCATCTGCTTATGTTCCAGGCTTTTATTTAACACAAATATGAGCTGGCTTCAACGCACTGTTGCTTTATCAAGCTTATTTAAACAAGTGGTCTCGAACTAACGCTCCTAAGTGAGTATATCAGCGAGTCTAGCCAATCGAGCCCCGTTTCGACAAGTGTTTGAAAAAATGTTACCTTTTCACGTCTCCCCTAACAACGAAAGATAGTATTTATAGCCCGACCAATCGTGGTTAGTCTTTCATTTGTTGCGCTCCAATCAATTTGGAGTTTACATGGTAGGCTAATTCTGTAACGTAAGATTTTTTTCAAACACGTTATAAAAAAATTTTATGAGCAGAAATGATTCCATGTTGTCAGGCATCCCCACTATTTTATTTTGGTTATAATTTATTAATTCCTGGACTATTTGCGTAACGTTTTACATATTCTTTGTCAGCAAGCCCTAAGGAACCCAAATATCCAAATTTAAAAGAGCTACGTGGCTGCGTTCAAAATATGCAATTCCTTCTACCTCCTGTTTCGAAGATGTGCTGTCTGGGTACTGTAATGTTTTCAAACGTAAACCCATATAATGTTATCTTTCCTAATAAGCGTTTTTTATGATTTTAAAACCTAACTCTGGGAAGGGTAGTGAATTTATCACTGTCCGTCCGAAAAAGTTAGTGCTTGTAGTCTTACACGCGTGATAGTAGTAATTGTGTATCGCGCGACGCGGGTTGGGGGTGGCATTAATAGCGAGACGCGTGTTTAATTTTGCATGCGTTCGGCTTTATTCGCCCCTCTCTCTTCTCGCTATCCTTTAGTCCATCTGCCTTTTGTTTTTGGTAACATAGTGTAGAAAAAGACATGAATGGAATTTAAAATTTAGGTCAACTTGCATATTTCAAGGTTTTTCTTAGAAAGGCAGCACATTTTATTGTGTGTTTGGGAAACGCGTGTATGTTGCAGAAGGCCTTTAATATCAACGTGAAAGCGTTACAATTTGCCGACGAAGTAGAAAACAAGGGGGATTTCGAGTACCTTCTTTGTGATAGCACTGTTATTTACCATTGCTCTTTTCTTTATTAATTTTATTTGTTAGGCTTCATATTTACCTAATAATTTATATATGTGGATTAGAATATTCCACGACAACCACACCGGATCAAAATCCAAGTAGAAATCTACATTGAAATCAAGAAAGTAGTCATCAAAGGGATAGACACCTGCTTGTCAGACGCAGAGACCCTCAGCTGCATCCAGGCCGAAAACCCTCTGTACAGAATCACACACGCCGAAAGGCTAAAGTCCTGGAACAAAGCAGACACCAGACTGATAATAGTGACTGTACAAGGGAAAACAGTTCCGGAAAGCATCATTATCCAGAATAGACCCCGAAGAACACATGCCTACATTCCGCCAGTGATGCAGTGTTCAAAGTGCCAGGGATTTTCTCACACAAAGAATACGTGCAGGAAAGAGACGGTCTGTAGATACTGTGCGGGCAGCCACGAATACAAAGACTGCCCCAAGGCAAAAAAAAGACCTCGACTACCAAGCGCCAAACAAGGATAGAAAATGTACCAACTGCCTCGGAAATCACGGAGCACGATACCGTGGGTGTCCCGAATACCAACAGACAAGGCAAATAATTACAGTGGCCATTGGAAAGGGGGTATCGTACCAAGAGGCAAAAAACAGACTGAAGGCAAGTACTCTAGGCAATAGACGCCAAGACAGCCTAACGAAACAGGTCAGACAGCTCACGACTGAGGTGAGAGATCTGAAACAATAACTGCAAAAGGAGAGAGAAAACCGTCAGCCACACAAAAACAGAACCCCAACTGCCAGATGTGAAGAAATCCCTGATAGCTCGGAAAGCGCGAAACAACAACAATTCATAAACGACATGAAAATAATACACCAAGACATGAAAAGAATTCAGCAGCAGGTAGAAGAAGATGTCAGGAAGCTGATAGAACTGACAGAGGGAAACGAAGAACTACTGAAAAGAATAGAGGCAGAAAGAATGACCATTGAAGAAATAACATCAAACACAAAAGACACTAAAACGAACGACCAATCAGACGAAGAAGTCATCGAGGAAACGCTAGAAAAGCTACTCCCAACAATTATAGAAAAAGCGCTATCCCAAATACAGGAGAAAAGGAAGACACAAGAAACAGAAACGAGGAGGGCAAAAACACACAAAACCACACAAGCCAGATAGGGAGGCAGGATATGAAATACACTACAGAACATGCCACGGCAGCACGAACAGAGAAACAACGAAGAGGAAGCCAGCTAGTGGTCCTTTTTAGGACCAGTCCTTTTCAGGACTAACAACCGGCCAACATCGAAGAACCTAACACACAATATACCCCAATTATAACCAATTTTCAGGTTGAACAGGGTATAACAACAATATAGTCGACGATAAATGATGATGATGATAGCTCGCAAGTTTTCATTGCGAACACGAAAAGTACGTTTAATCCTGGGGATATACCGCGCTTTAAAATACTAATTCGGAAGGCTAGTACGAAATTTCCTTAGCTTAAAAACTATCGTTTTCACCCGTCCATTACTAACAGATCTACTAAAACATCCCATGTGATCTACCTTTAGATTGTGATCGACTGGTTTCCGTGTCCCGGTGTAAGGCCTTTCTCATATGAAAAAAAAAAAAAAAAACTGTCTGCAAATATTAAATGATTTTCTCATTTTGAAAAAACTTCATGAAATCCCAGCAGTCGAAACATCTCAGTCACCATCAAGATGTGGATCTTAACTGAGTGGATAGATGCAGATATCATTGCAGCTTTGGAGGATAACTGTATAACGAGATTCTTTGGGTGCATAAACTTGGTTGTCTTTTATTAAGGGTTTGTGCACTGCCAAGTATCTCTGTTGAACACATAAGGTCCTGGGTTCGATTCCCCGGTAAGCCACTTACGTCTGTTGTTTTTCTGTTGTCTAGTGTTCTACTTCTTTATTTCTCACGAGTGCGTGAAAACATACCTTAATGTGTGTGTAATATTTATTTACTGTTTACAGACCTCGGGTTTTCCTTCTTTATGTGTGTAAACGTTTATACAATACCAAACCTACCCTCTGTCTTGTACTTACTGTTCTTTGTCTTAAATCATTTACTAGACACAATATTAAGGTCTTTGTCTTGTGTAATATGACATATACTGTATAATAGTGGAACAACCGAAGTGATTGCGCCATTAATAGGCTGGATTGCCCTAGGTAAATTTCCGGTGTTATGTGTTGCGGGTCGCGCTAATAACCCCTGTCATCGAAGCACTATTTTGTTCTGGTGCTTAGATGACAGAGAGGATAGTATGATTCGCTTCCGTAGCTAGGCGGTGGTGCCGCGCGGAAGGTCCTGGGTTCGATTCTCCAGTAAGCCACTCACGTCTGTTGTTTTTCTGTTGTCTAGTTTTCTACTTCTTTATTTATAACAAGTGCCTGAAAACATACCTTTATGTGAGTGTAAAATGTATCTCCTTTGAACGAATGACATGTTGCTAAGGCAGGGTTTCTCACCCTGAGTTCCACATAACCTACGTAAGGAGGACAAAAAAAATGATGATATAATCAAGCTTCACCTGTAGAATAAATTTCAGGTCTCGGCTGGAGAAGTTGTCAAATACACTGTTGCTCTACAGCTTTTCTGCTGTTACCATCACAAAGATCACTTCACCAGACGTAAAGGTGAACATCACCAAGGTATAACACCACTTGTCTCTGGAGGAGGAAAGAAAGCTATTACAACGGAGGGAGAGAAAGAACAAAAGGAAGAGTTAAAATTATCATTAATTTTTGAGAGATCGAGTAAGAGGGGAAGATAAGCAGATAGATAGATAGATAAATAGATAGATAGATAGATAGATAGATAGATAGATAGATAAATAGATAGATAGATAGATAGATAGATAGATAGATAGATAGATAGATAGATAGATAGATAGATAGATAGATAGATAGATAGATAGCTATAAAGCCAGCCAGGCAGACCGAGGGACCTACAGACAACCAGACACACGGTAGACAGACAGACACACGGCAGACAGACAGATAAACAGACAGACACGTAGATTTTATGCTATATTAAAATCAGAAACAAAAGAAGCCTATGACGGGACGATATAAGTAATATATTAGAGAGAAACAGATGCAGATTGGAATTACAGTGCCGTAAAATAAAAAGGATTTTAAGGGGGATAGAAATAGCGTTGATGAAATACAGACAGATGCCACTTTAATTCTGTTAAAAAAAAAGAAAAGATGTGGGTAAATTCCTCAAGACAACAATGAATTATTGTGCTTATTTCGAAAGAAACGATTACTCTGGGTCCAGGTCTTTCAGTGTTATTAATAAATTTTAAATATTTTCTTCTAACTTGTGCAGTAATGTGTTATGAAGATACAAGGTTTTCATTTTTGACTGAGGAGTTTTGCTTTGACTAGCGTCAGACATTATTTCGTCAGAATTGTATTTTTCTTATTTCCTCACCAATCTTCATTCAAAACAGGGGCTCCCAACCTGGAGTACGCGTCAAGGAAGTACGGGTAATAAGTGGTAAATAACTATATTGTCCCATTGTCATTGTCACCATTTTCTTGTTCGATTCCCTAAGGAAAAAGAAGAAACCACAGAAGTTGACACCCTTTCAGGAAGCCTGCACCGAGCACTCACACGCTCTTGTAGCAGAGGTTGCTGTTACAATTTGCCATCATGAGGTTGCTAGGCACATGCACCACCTTATGTTAGTCACATTTTAAGACATGTCTGAGAGCGAAGTAGGCATATTCTTTCTTTGTCTCAGAGATAGAATCTGATATGATATGAACACAACCTCGGGCGTTGGCGTAGCTGACGAGTCCTTTTTAGGGCTTTATGCTAGCAGATAGATAATGTTAGTCCTTTTCAGGACTTAGTATCTATCAACGCTGATCGGGTTAGCAGTTAACAGAGTTGACTTTTTTGGGATGGTAAATGCGCTCTGATATAACCAAATAGGTTGAAAGGAACGCGCCTCGCCAGAAGAAGGCAAAAACCAAACCAAAAAAGAAAAGATATGATATGAGATGATGAGTGGTCCTAACAAACCGCCACCAGTTCTTCTTTCTTCTTTTCTCTTTTTTGTTCCTTATGGGGCATGCAGCCACCGTTATGGTTAGTCCTTTGCGGGAAGCCTGCATCAAAACATGCACGAGTATGTGTTCTTTCATCTGTGGTTTCTGTTACAAATTCCTATGCTGCAGACACGAGTGAAACAGTCACAGTTGCGATGGTCTGGCCATGTCTGCAGACTGGGAGAAAACCGGCTACCAAGACAAATATGGGAAACTAAGAGCCACGGATCAAACCTCCTAGGACAACCCAGAGTTCGCTGGGAGGATATCAGACAATCTCTAAATGACCGAGGACTGGACAAAACAAGCCAAAAGGAAGACCGCCGACATCATGGCGCTGTCTCTAGCTAACCTCTAAACCCCAAGGTAGAAAAGGAAAGACTAAGTAAGTAAATATATATATATATATATATATATATATATATATATATATATATATATATATATATATATATATATATATATATATATATATATATATATATATATATATATACGGGGGGGGGGGGGGGGGGGGGGGGGGGGGGGGGGGGGGGGGGGGGAAGAAGTTGCTGTTTGCCTAGGGCGACAAAAACCCTAGCTCCGTCCCATTTTGTTTATTTTTATGAATTTAGCTTACTTCTCTCTTTCTTTTCCCAATCGTGGTAATTCGTTTTTCCCTGGCGAAGACTTTGGGACAGTAACGATGGCCATTTTTTTTTTTTTTTTTGCTCTATGAAGACGTACAAAACCAATTTTCGTTAATCTCACCATAAAGGGAAAACTGAAGGAAACGAAGCGCGACAGGATCTAACGTTTCACTCTAAGTGTAGTCCTATCGCACAAGAAATAACATCCTGTTCGGATGTAGTGGATTTGATGGTATTGTATGATGGTGATATTACTAAGTGTGATGCATGAGGTCAGCTGTGAAGGCTCCTGAGATAAAATGTAGCTGTGAATTGTCAGAAGGCCCTTCTTGCTACCACTACGACCTCACACCTATCTTTTTTTACTAATGAATGTGGCTACGTTAAATGTCTAGGGTAATGATATGTAATGTGTTGTGGTAGTTTACATATACACACACAAATATTTACTAAGTCTAATAATATTAATAAATGTTATAATACACTGAACTAACTCAAGTGTGTAAAATTTGGATAGTAATTTTCTTTAAATTTATTTGTTCTGAACCAAGGTTTTATTTTGGCCAGAACATATGAAAGGTTTTGCAATTATGAAAGAAATGCATGAATATTACATAATAAATGCAAGGTGTGTACATATATATGTTACTAGACTAGTTAATATTATTACTGTTTATAGTTGTAATCTATTTTGGGAGAACATTAAATGGATGTGCTGTTGGGGTGGCCTCATCACTCCCTGTCTATGGCGATTACACATTGTCCAGTTATTTGATGGAAATTTTATGGGTGTGTTAGCAAATAAGTTGAGTTGGTGAATTCTCAGCAGACCAGACGCTCACGTAGCTTGAATGTGCAGCTCTGGTGCTGAGATCTGGTGGCCCCACCTCTCCGTGCTTGGGGGCAATATCAGAAGTCTGGTGGCCCCACCTCTCCGTGCTTGGGGGCAATAATAGAAGTCTGGTGGCCCCACCTCTCCGTGCTTGGGGGCTATAATAGGCTGCTCTGACAAAATGTTACTGCACGGGTCCACTCTTGTAATATTCAACAACTCATTTGACACCGCATTGGTGCCAACTGAAACTCACAGTTCAGAATTATGAATATAGAACACAGTTAAATGCTAGCAAAACTCAGCTGAGCTGCTGGCCTTAGGATGGCGTCCCTCTAAATATTTCAATAGCTTCTGGGAATTACACCACTTAATAATTCACTGTGTCTACTAGGACAACTTATAATGAATGGCACAAAATGCGCGTCTGAGCGCCGATAATATATTCATCTATGGCCAATCACTGCCTTTTCTTTTTTCAAATTCAAATATCCTACCAAAAAGTCATTTCAGTCATACCTCAGTCAAGTATGCCTTATTGTCTGTTGGTCCGTCCGTCTCTACTTGCGTTTCACAAAAAAACACACTTGTTTTTTGAACCAACTCTGCCTTTAAAGTTATTTTTAGCCACAATTCACCATCCCACCCCGTCTCTTCATTCCAACTAGATTTTAGCACTTGCGTCTTCAAGGCCACAATTTTTTGAAAATTAGTGACATGTTTTATTTCAATGCAGACGCTCGCTGATATGAACAACACAGTCTTTTGTCAATATCTTTCTTATTATCTGTCCGTCTGTATAAATGAAAGCATATTATTTCACTGCTCAAGTTGGGCCATCCGGCCAGCTAGGTTTTATATTCCTAACATTATTATTAAGAAAATTTACTTTTCAAATATTTTCTAGAATCTTCTGGAATGCGTTCATCACTGCATTCAAATAAACGGACTAAGTTATCGCAAAAGCGTCCAAGAAATGACTGTGGCGTATAATATCCAAGGTCCCTTTTGTCGATTTCTTTACTTTATGTCAACTTGGGGAACGTGACTTTTTCCTCCTTTCCCCACCACTTGCGTCTTTTAGCCTTGCTAGTTTCAAGCACGCGTTCAGTCAGATTTTTCCTTTTGATCTCCGTTCTCATCCCGTTCCGTTTTGCCTTCAAGTCTAACAATTTAATTTCCATGGCAAGTGATGACCCGCGGCGTGGGCGATCATGTATTCTAGCAGCTTACGCATTAGTTTTTATCCCTACGTTGTATCATTGGAGATATTTTAACGTTGTATCACGGTTAATTTTGTGACATCGGAGAATCAGAACAATAACAATCAATAGCGCCGCTTTAGATTATTTCGCTCTAGAAATTTATTTAAAATACTGTCTTTCGGCTGACATCCTTTCGGATTGTTAGGGCAATGTAGTTAGACATCCTGGTTCATTTACAGCAGGGCATCTTAACCTTTCTTGTGTCATGGCCCCCTTGATTGTCCGGTGAAGACTATGGACCCCTTCTTAGACAAAATGTACATAGACGCATAATTAACATTTTTAAAATCACAAATGATACATTGTATTACAAAGAATAATTGGTAAACTTGCATAGCATCGTAAGTTGAATAAGAAATTATGTCACTTGTCTAGCCTTTAGGACCGCCTCTCTCTTATCTTTGATTTGATCTCCTCCCCTTTATTTCTAACTAGCATCTGCAAATGAAATTCCTGATTTCGAAAGCGTCACTCTTAAAGTAGACAGCCGTAGCCCGCCCCTATCACGTGTTTTGCTTTGCCTACACAAAGAGGTCTGTAAATCCTTTCATGCTGGTACGACGATCTTCTAAATATCTCTGAGTTAAGGAACAGCGGACACAAGCTAGGCGACATGCCTTTTCAAGTGACCGGTCCGTGTTTCTCCTGGAGCCCTTTGAGACTGGGACATCAGCAAGCGAGTCATCCGCTACTTCGCTGATTTTTGGCTGATAAGGGGAATCTGAGTCCTTGGAACTGGCCAGCTTTTGTCAATCGCCTTTCATACTTTCATGGTTTCATACTTTCATGGTTTCATGATTGCCTGTTTTCATGATTTACTAAGTTTCTGATATACTCATTTCGTGGCGTCCTAGTTTACGATTAACCCCACGTCTTACGGGAAAATTAAATGCTCCAATCATTATAATTTTTTTGCCATCACCACTATTAAAGCAGTGATATGTTAGCTTTAGTGCGTCTTCATTAAGACAGCCACCCTGCACCAAAGCAATTCACCATAGCAGTGCCCTTAATTGAATGGCCAGTGCCTTTGCTTTTATCAAGCGCATACACCTTTCACGACAGGCGACATCAAGTCTTCAATTCACAGAAACGAGTTAGGGAGCGGTAAACCACCGAATTCCCACACGCCATTTTCCTGTGGATTTATATACATACCCTCAGCTGAGTCAGTCTACTGCGCGGACTGGAGATAATTCCTGTTCGCTGGATTTCCTAGTTACTCTAACATTTGGATAAGTTAGACGGACAGGAATTATAGTGTGTTTCTCAACTAAAGAGGTATACCACTCCTCAGGAATAGTTATATTGAAACAGACCTGGTTGTCATTATGAAGAAGACTGTATACGTTATTTCTAATATTATTTCTTGGTTTTCTGTAGCTCACTAGTACTTTGTTAAATTTGTGTGATAATTATTGATGTATTTCTATATTTTTCTTTATGGCTAGTTGTGTTGATTAATAAATATCTATATGTTCTAGCGGTCAGAATTTACTTACTATTTTTCGTGTCACCTGAATGTTGACCTGTCTTTATCCTTACTGCGATATTTCTCATATCTCAGAGAGGAAGAGAGCATGTATAAAATCTAAAAGTGTTGCGAGTGTGGCAGGATAGAAGAGATTTTATCAGTGGCCCGTGGTTCGATCCCCAGTTGAGGTGGGGATTTTTTAGATCGCAAATGGCTCCGAGGTCGACCCAGCCTCATGAATTGGGTACCAGAACTCTGAGAAGGTTAAAGCGGCCGACGTGATGCTGACCACATCACCCCTGGTGTGCCGATGGTCAAGAAAATACGGGCCTAACACCGTATTCCCAATATGTTTCAATAGGCATGTGTATATATATATATATATATATATATATATATATATATATATATATATATATATATAGATATATTTATATATATATATATATATATATATATATATACATACATATCTCTTTTCCTGGCTGTCATACACCACTCTATGTTCACAACAGTGACTCTATTTCTATCTACTATCACGCATCTCACTCAAAATCTTATTACATCAGACATATTCTTCGATCACCTCGCGACACATATTCACACTGAAATGCAAAAAAAATGTTTGCATACAAATGAAACATTTTATTACACAGAATAAAACTCTTTCAGTACTAAGCAAAAAGGCCGGAATATCGGTCTGTTGTCTTCATAGAATAATCACAGGAGCTAATATAGCAACCGTTAGTATTTTTTAAAGTTTTAAGTTTACATAGGGTTATGCTGAAATATTTTTAAAAAATAATGTGCACAAAGAATATAGTTCTTTAAATGCGAAAAATCTGATAATTTTCTGAGTAAACATTTTTGTGAAAATAAATTTCACTTTATAATGCTATGTACTTGGACCCACTGGAATCCATTCATTGAGCCCCAAAGGGTCCGTGGACTATAGTTAGGAAACCCTGGTTTGAGACAAGGCTCAACATTGCAGGTTATCACGTGTCTTGTTCTTTGAGCGTTGTACCGACTTGAATAGGCGATCACGTCTCGCCACAGTTATTAACCCCTAATGTTCTCTGTGTATATTTACTATTTAAATGTCTCACATTTCATGTTATCAGCTTGTGTATATCCGTGTAATTCCCGGGGGCCTTTGATGGGACAAAGAAAGAATAGGCATACTGTTCCCTCAGGAGCTACTATTATGAGATTGTGCATATGTCTGGCACGCTCATCATGTAACACACATTGCTACATAAACCACCGTTATAAGAGCATGTGAATGTTTGGTGCAGGAGCAAGGGGACCAGCTGTAGTAATGACTCCTTGCTCCATAAACATTAAATGAATGAATGCTCTCTATGTAAAATTAATATTTATACAGGGTGTCCCAAAAGTCCTTGTGCAGTTTTAAACTTTAATAACTTAAAACTGCACAAAAAATTTTCTGACATCCTGTGTTTCTCACATTTGATGTTTTCAGATTGTGTCTATATGTACATACAGAGCAAGCACTTGGAATTTTTCAAGGTGTTGCGAAGTCTCGTTTTGGGCCATCCCCACACCTACCCCCTTTGCCGTATTGTAATGATTTTTTATGAGGGTCAATTTAATACTATTGAGTTGTATCACATTTTAATTTTTGTAGTTTTTTTTTTTTTACATTTCAGCGCCCCCTCCCCGGAGATGACGCCTGTTGCGACCTCACTGCTCGTACCACACAACAGCCAGTTCTATGTACATACATTCTATAACACATATTAGTGATAAAACTGTCACGTATGTTACTGGTAGTCTTTACTGACACCGAACAAAAAAAATTGGACCACTTCTTCCTCAATGCATGTCATAAAATGCGACTAAGGCGAGATTGTGCATGGAGCTGGGAATCATACCACGTAAAACAAATTGTTACAGAAACTGCAGCGACAAAAATACATCAGTGCTCTTGTGCAGACTTCCCGTCATTGCAGTTACAGCAGTAGTAAAACTTCGTTTATGAAAAGTTTGAAGTGCGCATGCATAAATCAAGTAAAGTAAAGTTGATGCATACATAGTTGGAGCGTCCGATTGGCAGAATGGTTAGAGTGCTGAACTGTCGCGGCAAAGGCATCAGTTTCAAAACATGGTGCCATCACGCTCCAGTCTACCCAGCTGTAAATGATTACCTGTGATTCGCTCAAGCTTCAATTTGATTAGACAATGAGAACCAATAAGCCTATAAATGACGTTTATTGTACCATGTACATTGTTCTATTAAGGCAGGGGTTGGCAACAAGGTTCATAATTCCCCCCCCCCCCCCCCCCGCATAAAAATCTCTCTCTTTCTCTCTCTCTCTATAACTTACTTAGTCGTTCCCCTTCTACCGTGAGGTGTAGAGGTTTGGAAGAGAGAGCGCCAGACTATCCTATCGGCTGTCTTCCTCCTGGCCTGGTTCCATTCTAGTCCTTGGTCCTTCAAAGATTGTCTAATGTTGTCCTCCCAGCGGACTCTGGGTCGTCCTGGGGGTCTGGATCCCTGGCTCTTTGTTTCCCATGCTTGTCGTGGTAGCCGATCTTCTCCCATTCTCTCTATAACACACATATATATGGTCATTCTTTAGAGGGCTCAGCGTTTCTAAAGTAAATTTGAAAAGCTCCTGGGTTGCCGACCGCTGTATTAAGCTGACAGGAAATACTGTATTTTTCATTCATTCATTACCTTTTCGCTTCCCATAGAGAATAGTACTTCAATAAACTTAACCGAGTCTTCCTGTCTCGTGCCATCAGCTCAAGGTTTTTCCATGTCCACCTCATTCCTTTCACGTCAGTATCCAGTTCTTTTCTAAGTGTTTTTTTTTTGGTCTACGTCTGCTTCTCTTAACCTGGGAGTCACAGAACAAGGACTACCTTGTAATATCATAAACAGGTGTCCTCAGTGTGTGTCCCATCCATCGCCAGCGTCTTTTTTTTATCTCTTGTTCCACTTGCACTTGTCTGGTTCTGTCACGAGTTCCATATTGTTGACTCTATCAGACCATCTCAATCCTTCTGTTCTACGTAAGCACACATCTATGAAAGTCTATAACTTGGCTACGAAGTTTCTGATTGTTTCTTCAAGATAACATTTTAATTTAAAGTATTGCAGACTTATTATTATGGATCGAAATGATAAGATGGCTAAAAAGGAAGAGACGATCGTGTCATTCACAGCGAGCAAACAGTTTGATTATGGAAAGAAGTCAACAACTTGAACTGGAGACAGAAGGTTCGGAGATGCAGATTAAATCAACAGACAATCAAGATACTCATCTGTCCAGTTTCATTCGGGAAACGGATTTAACTCATCATTTTTCTTAAAAATTTAAGTATTTTTATTGTTTCTACAAGACAAAATTTTAATTTAAAGTGTTGCATACTTATTATTATGGATCAAAATGATAAGATGGCTAAAAGGAAGAGACGATCGCGTCATTCACAGCGAGCAAGCGAGACCATAGAAGAAGCAGCAATGTAATACGTGAAACAGAAACAACACACTATAATTAAAAAACCTGCCAATTTTGGCGGGTTGTTGCAAGTAACACATAATATGTGTATCAGCATATAGTCTAAGGTGCAGCGTAAACACATACTATATGTATCAGCAAACTGTTTTATGGTGCAGCGTAGGAACACATATGTATCAGCATTATTATCATTACATTTGAGCTCACTGGAGCCGCGGTAGCGCAGTAGTTAGTGCACTGGCTTCCTAGCTCGGTGGTCCATGGTTCGATCCCCAGTTGAGGTGGGATTTTTAGATCGCAAACGACCCAGCCTCATGAATTGGGTACCAGAACAACTCTGGGAAGGTTAAGGCGGCCGGCGTGATGCTGACCACATCACCCCTAGTGTACCGATGGTAAAGAAAATACGGGCCTAACACCATATTCCCAATATGCCTCAATAGGCGTGTAACGGGATCCTTTACCTTTTTACCTTTTTTGAGCTTCCTACAAAGTAAAGGCCTTCAGGACATGCATGCTAAGCTTTACTGTCGACTGTCATGGATTGCCTCCCCTGCTTTGCAGTAGTGGTCCAACAGTGACCAAAACTCAAGAGTATCTAATATTGGCTTCCAGTGTATCTACCAACGAGCAAGATTACTCTTGGCAGAGATGTAGATAGAAGGTTAATGACACTTCTACCTTATGGGAGGATTCACAAGATATTTGCAGAAGTCACGAACAATGTTGCTTTGGGCTGAACAAATGTTAACGCATTATATCTGGTTCGTCGCCTTTTGTGAAGGATTTAAGCAATGGTTTAGCCCATTCAAGCACCCAGTTGGTGTAACCCAACGAAATCCTTCTTATAAGGTATAGCTCTGTTTAGGGGTAAATATATGTCTAATTATATATATATATATATATATATATATATATATATATATATATATATATATATATATATATATATATATATATATATATATATATATATATATATATATATATATATATATATATATATATATATATATATATATATATATATATATATATATATATATATATATATATATATATATATATATATATATATATATATATATATATATATATAAAATATATATATATATATATATATATATATATATATATATATAAAATATATATATATATATATATATATATATATATATATATATATATATATATATATATATATATATATATATATATATATCATATATATATATATATATATATATATATATATATATATATATATATATATATATATATATATATATATATATAAAAAAAATATTCTGGCTCATACGTTTGCTTCCGCCGGCACCTTGTGCTATATTCACAAACAAATGTTGTGCACTGATACTGCCCCGATGCTATCGTCTGCAAATCTTCCAGACATACAGATTTATCTGTAATCTCGATACAGAACGTACATCGGAAGCGATTACTTCATTATCTCCCGTCTTGTGCAAACATAGGGAAAGTCGCTGGCCACCTGGAGTCCAGTGACGGACCGTCACGTTCAAAGGGATCAATAGAGATGACCGTCTCTATCAAATGTGGCCAGATGAATCAAGCGAAAACTTATCAGTCGCTGATCGGTCAAATTTCATGGCGTTATTACAGGTCTCTGGGATCGGCTCAAAGCAAACATGTGAAAATTAAAGATAGTCCCCTGGCCGATACTTCCGTAGGGGTGTTGAGTGTTAGAGACTTCGCCCTACTGATCCAACGTAGAGAGCAAAATTGTGACAGAATGGAGCGGCCTCTATTGATCTTTGTTTCACTCCGGCAGTATCGGTACATTTGTGGTACTGATTTTATTGTGGGCTTTCATTTGTCGCACTTTCTTTCTTTCTTTTTCTGCTATGTCCCTTCCGTCCCAACATAAAACTCTCCCCTAACCATAAAGCCTCAAAATCGCAAGATCTCATGACGTACACTCCATAGTGTCCCCCATCAAAACCACCACCTCAAATGCGATCCCCCCATTTCCATATCTTCACACCAACCCCCCGATCGAGAGTGCCTGTTTATCCCCTATTCCAACAACTCATAAAACCATGCCCCAAAACGTCCACAACCACCTAGACTCCTCAACCAAATCCAATTCTCCCCACACTCACAAATTATCTGATCAGCACCACTCTATAGTTGGCCATCACCCCCCCCGTTTCCCAACATCAACTCCTATCATCCAACTCCAAGCTATCGGCCCAAACTGCATAAACAACCCCAACCATCCCTGTCTTTACATTACATTCGACAAACACAACCTTTGCCAACCCCAGTACCTGCCCTCCTCCCATACACAAACCCCGACCAGATCCCCACCTTCCATCCCATTTTCCATTCTTCCCCGATCCTTCCCAGTCCCCAGCCACCATGCCGACCTGCTCTCGGGATCCTCCTAAGCATACAAATTTCCCGCCACGTCGTGTTTTTGATTTACCCGGGACGCATATGTCTAGGATGCGTGTTCCTGATACCCGTTCCAATTTATAATTAACAAAGAGTCTGCGCAAAGCCGTCCAGTGTAGTTTCTCGCGGATTGGCGTACGATAGAGATTTATCCATTTCCTAAAAACTACCACCCCAGAGCACACACCAACTCACAAACACACAACCAATACGCCAGAACCAAAAACCCCCACTGTTAAGAATTTTGAGAACCACGTAGGCTGCCAAATACCTGAAAAACATTAATTGAATAGATTGTGTACGTGCTATCGGACAGCAGCCCATCGATAGTAGCGGCCCATTCTCTTTACCATCTTCCAGAGAAAAACGTAGACCACGACACATTCATACATTGCCCCATAGTGCACCCCTCCAAGTTCCCCACCCTGTCTGCCGGGACTACCCTGTGATGTCTATATGCAGACTGCCGTGGCACTTTAATATCGAAAACAATTTGAATATGCCGAAAACCCCCAACGACTCCCACACCCGGGCAACCCGACCCATGACACCAAGGACCATGCTTACCGGACAAACCTGCTGCGGTCACCAGAAGCGGGCAAGTTATTACAAACACGCCCGTGACAAACATATCCAACTTCGTTCTTGCATTGGACCAATAATTAACTTTATATTCAAGTGACAGTGTGATCAAAAATTGCCTCCTTGATCTCGACCTGACTCATAACGCGGGGACAGATTACCTTTATACTCCAACCTTGCCCCGCTCGGTTACCCCACCTATACCTATATAGTGACAATCCTTCCCCTGCCCATTTTTCCCATTAAACAGGTGCTAGTTAGTAATAATAGCCGAAAACTACTCAGGCCCCGATTGTTGGGAGGGAGATTCGTCTGGGGGGGTAACAGGTCTGGCCGTGTTCACGAGGCTGACTATAACCGGTTATCCATCGGAACCCTTGCAGTAATTGCGTAAACTGGACATAACTATGGCCCGCCTAATCTGCGGCTCTCCACAATTATATCTCTGTCCACTTGGTGATTTTCTCTGGATGGTATGGCAGAGGACCATAATCTGTCTAATAGGTGTATGCTACCGTTTTGAGCACAACAATTATCAGTTCTGGAAAGTAGGAGGAGACTCGTTTAGAGGTTATTGTCAGTTCAGCTCTAACAATTCCACAACGTCGACATAAAACTAATACATAGTCCGTACCTACTGTGCGACCACCATGCCCCCCCTTGTGACTGGTTACAATCCCCAGGACTACCATGATGTCTTACCAATCCGTACTCCATCCCCCTGAGCAGACTACAGCATTCAATAATCCAACCCTGTCACGCGTTTTTATAAATCCATTATGGGTTGTCCTACCGAGCCCACTGCCTTTCTTACCTTTTTTAAACGCCGCTAATATCCTCTTTATGTGTTCCACCCTTGCCTTGGCCCACAGGTCCCACACGACTCCAAACCGCCACCGCTCCGCACATGGTTACTAACCAATCCATCGTCCTTTTTATGTATGTATTATTTTTTTTTGTCGCCTTCCGTACCGTAAGTCTAATTCGCCGGGTTTTTATCTTAATCTTGTTTTTTCCCCGTTGCTTAGAAAAACCCTGGTACTGCCTATGGCCGTACGCCAGAACAGGGGGGGGACCCATAGCCGTTTGACCCTTAAAAGGTCAAACACGAATGAATGGAAAACAAGGGAAGACAACCTCCTGTAATCAAAAGTCCCAGCCACGCACTGCCGGTATCCCCCCTTTCCCCAACCATACAACATGCACCCCCCCACCCCCCACCCAGAAATCCCGCAAGTCCCTATCCGACCAAAATGACACGCCACCAATTTTCCAATTACCAACCCCCCAAGACCCCCCCCTCTCAACGCCACAAAAAAGTATATAAAAAATGAACCCATAAATGTTGTACCCTTGCATGCATCCCCGAGATTAACAACAGTTAGGCTTCCATGAAAGTGCAAAAAATAGAACCGGGCTTTATGTATTAACCAGGAAACATATCGTCCGCATAGCATATACCCTAGCGGGTCTACGAAGAGGAAACCCATCATCTTTCTCCCAACATGCGTGACTGAAACACATTTTTGCCGTATTATAAGTCCAAACACACTACTGGGGTACCATTAAGAGCACCCACGTTCAGTTGCCTGGACCCACCCACACACACAAACTTTCAAACCCACAAATTCCAACATCACAAATTTAAATCTACCACTGTATAACTCGTCCACACCCACACCCAAAAATAACACCTCAAACATAAACAAAAAATCAATTCATCCTACAACTATACGCCCAAACATACATCCGGCAGTGCAATAATCAACACACAAAACCCAAGAATCTAACTCCAATACACCTACTAAATACCATAACAACCTCCTACTAACATCAAACATCCTATCACCCTCAATATATATAATCCCTATATAATTTTTTTTTCAATCTTCTCCCACACCACCTTACATCAACTTCCCGATAACACACAACCTCAATTAAACCACTATTCCAATCGGTCCCCATCTCATTTAACTTCACTATTCCCCTCAAATAAAAATACACCACTGTAGGACCCCAACAGTAACTCACTCTCTTTCCTACATACACCGATATTTAACGTTCCACGCATATTCTAATAAAACAAAATGGCGACCTCCTTTTCCAAAAATACCCCTGGCATCACCTCGACCATACGCTATTCTCAACCCCCCTCCCTATCCCACACATCCCCCCCACATCCCACTTGGTACCCCCTACCTCTTCAATACTATTGGTTGAATTGAAAGCCTCCAACTTCGGCTTAAAATTCTCCTTCTCCTATTACCACCTAAAGTCCCCTGCTCTCCTCAGGAAGGAACCTCCATGTAGCATAGAGAATGGGACAAGACCAGATCTCACAATACATCCCATTCAATGTTTTCTGTGTCAAAAACACCAAAATATGACTTCCTTACTTTGCCGGTGTACTCAATATTAGCATTTTCAAAACTATTTCCTATAAACAATATAAAATAAATTTACATAACAACTAATCCTAACCAACTCATGCGCACGAAAGACGCAGATGACTCCGTCAAAAATGACAGCAACAATTACCATGTGAAGTTTAATATGTGAAACTCGCTAGTGGATGTCACAGTCATTTGAGGCTGGCAACCTCAGCGTACAGAATGATGATTCATGAACCATCACTGCACGGGCTGGTGACTGCTTTACTGCCAGTTTCTGAAAAGAGGGCTAAAAGCATAAAGTAGTTCCAAGTTCCATACGGAGCAGAGACGGAAAGATGAAAGAAAGGATGTACATTCTAAGTATAATACTTACATTTTCAAAGCAGTGTAAATGTCCATATAAACATATTCACTTTAGAATTAATGTAAGTTTTCAAGCTTTAAACCATTGTAAATGTACATATAAAAATATTCATTTTAAAGTTAATGGAAGTTTCAACCTTTTCAATTAGTGTAAACATAAATGAATACATATTCAATTTATATTGTGAACACTTTTCAATCAGTGGAGATGTATATGTAAACAGACTCTATCTGTATTATTAACCTTTTCGTTTAAATATAAAGTAACTATGAAAGCTATTCAGTTTAAATGTAAAGAAAGTTTTATCCTGGGGAATTAAGTTTAATTCTCATCGAGGGTAAAGTCTGAGTTAATTGGGATGGTGGTATGGGAAGATAGGAACCCATAACTATGGGGTGGAGATACTCAGTAGAGCGTTTCGTTCTATTCTTTTACCCACGTGGTAGACTCTCCTTGACATTTTTGGGAAACGAGCTACACCCGACAACCTTGACCAGAGACGAACATGAGCAGTGTGAAAAGAACCAACCCATAAGAAGGAGCAGAACCGTCATTGACAGCAAAGTTCAAATCTATGCTGCCACTTGAACTTCTTGTAACATTTCACAATCCATAACGACTGTGATGATAACTTTTTCTTGATCCATAACTATTCAAATTATTTTTCAACTGTTAAAACTTAAGTGATTATTAAATTTTGTTATTTGTAATTATACAAATTTAATTTCGATTTAATCATTTTAAAGTTACTGCATGGTTGTCTCGGTCAATTTACTACACACAATCTAAACAGAGCTATACTAAAATAATAGAATTCCACTGAGTAAATCAGGGGTGGTGGCTTGAAGGAGCTGAAATTAATAAGTGCTTAAATCCTTCACAAAAGTGTCGACAGAATTACAGAGTTAACATACTCAGCCAAAGCAGTATTGTTCTCGCTTATTCTGAATATCTTGTGAAGACTCCCTGGAGATAGAAGCGTTTTGTTTCTTCTATTTACATCCCTGCCAAGAGTATTCTTGTGCGAAGGTAGACACATTTGAAGCCCATATTAGATCTTCTTCTTCTTCTTCCATCCTTAGCCACCAACCGGCAAAGCAGTATGTGGCCAGTACGCCTAGTGGCGTCTTAGGGCAACAACAAATTGATCAATCTATCGCTGTTTCCACCACGCCTAGTGGCGTCTTTGTGGAACAAAAACAGACCAAACAATCTATCGCTGTTTCCGTAATCAGATTGGTTGGCAAGCAGGTGATCAGCCCACTGTGCGAAGTTTTTACGGGATGGGGTAAACAGCCCCATGCCCAAACCCTCCTTAGTCGCTTTTTACGACATGCATGGTAGGGTGCAGTGTTACTATTCTTTGCTCCCCTTTCGGGCCCCGGCAACACACTCTTGAGTTTTGGTCCCTGTTTGACCACTACTGCAAAGCAGGGAAGGCAATACCGTCACAAAAATAATGAATGAAAGGGCAAAAAATATGCCAAATAATAGCGATGCGTGAGAGGAAGAGAAAAATGAAGAAACAAAAGTGATACTGCCGGAGTGGACGTGAGATCGCACCACCGTATCGTCACATCGAGTACCATTTAGTCAAGGTCTTTCTGTGTCTTCTTTATCTCTGTCATGTGTTTCCCCAGTTCCCCATCTACGTGAGTTGTTCAGTTTCCCCATACTTTTCTTACAATGTGAATTTCAGAATAAGCACTGCCTTGTAATGTTAGATGTATTTTTTTTTTCCTTAACCAGCGGCACTTGGACTTTCAGCCTTTCGGGTCAATGACATGTCATTGCGAGGTGGGGAGCATGTGGATTTTCCTTCCAATCCGGTCACGAACGAAGCTCCTTCCCACCCACAGAGGGTTTATCTCAGGAGCCGTTCAGGTTATTCAGTCAAAATCCCGTTCGATGACACTCTTTCAAATGCTCACGCCCGGGCTTGAACCGGTAACCATTACACCAGCGCGGCTCCCAATGTTAGATGTATAAAAATAATGTAAGATGTATAGTGGACAAATTATCAAGGAAATACAGTTTGTGCTTTACCTCTTTGTTTGGAATTATAACACTTTTCTCTCACCGTCTGCAGGTCTCGTAGCTGGTTTAGCGAACGGGGGTATGATAACGCTTTAAAATAAGAACGTATCGAATCTCTTATGCAACAGAAAATACAGCGGGGAATATCAGCCAGACATTACAAACGGTTAAATTCACCAATACATCTATCTACATACTCACCACAAAACAATAAAGTAGATTTTAATTCTACGAAAGAAATCAATGATAGTAGTTCACTGTTCGCTGGGGCAATCTTGGTTCCGGATTCCTGTAAGAAGCATTTAAACGCAGGGTACAAACTTTCTGTAACAGTTACGGACGTCACCCTTGAATTTAAATAGACGGTTGTATGGGCGGCACACTAGTGGGGGCTTTTTGAATAGCAAATCTGTACGGCACGTTTGCTTTCTTGGCGAATAGTGTCTGCGTTGTCGTCGGCACTTGTCATAACGCATTATATATTGTGTGGCAGTGCCCGGTTTCAGGTGTCAGGTTTTGAATGGCACTGCAACACATTGGGTTCACTGTTATTCTAATTTAGGGCCACTTCTTACAAGAAACTACCGTTTGAGATGACACGTTCGAAGGGCGATTAGCAAGCACGTGATCTAGTGGGGTACTTGATCAACACCAGGTTCTCGAGCAATGGCTGCTGGTTACATATAGTAATGCAAATTGGACTCTCCACATCAAGACATACGAATACTAGTGTTCATACAAGATGACAGCGACGACGAAGTTGTTGAACATTGGCTCTGGACGCAGTTATTAAAACAACAAGGGTGGACGTTTATTAAGTTGCTCAGCTGATCACAGTAGTAATTCATGTACATGAAAGGTTGACACAACTTGGTTTTCTTACATTGGCATCAATGTACACGACAGCAATAATTTCTTGGTTACGTCTTGGGACCAGTGTACTATAAGCTGACCAACTCTAGGAACTCTCACTATGTCCTCTACTTCATCTGTGCTCTATCCATCTGTCAGCTAGGCTGGTATCTTCAATAATGAATGTTACGGGGTTCGACTGGAGTTTTACTCACCTGGAAATGAAATGCTTGGATTGCTCTTTAGATTTCTTAATCGACTAATAAATGGCTAGCAGAGAAACTAACTGCATTTACGAAGACATCGTCATAGCAAAATATCTCTTCTTAAGAACTTGTTTTTAACTTCAACTTTTGCTGTTATTCATTGAGCTAACCGCTCCGTTTAACTGCTCTACAGCAACTCTCTCGTCGGACATCTCTGCTCCAACTGCCTGAGAAAAAACCTATTTTCCTATTCCCCGTTGACCACTGAGTGTCCTTTTCCTATGATTGGTCTGGTCATCTGACCCAAAGCCAATCACTTATCTCCTTCTATTCTTAGTCACCTATTTTTTAATTGAGCGCTGCTGAGCTCACGGCTACATCACGCCAACCTGTTTACTACTTAATCTTTATGACCCCTACCCCTTACTTAAATGATTTCTCGAATGTTCTTATTTTACTGTTCCATCTCTTTGATCTCTTCCCTTAAACTGCATTCCCTACCACAGTTGCTATGATCTATACCATGGTTACAGCACTTGTTCTCGAGGCCAAAACAATTGTAGTGGTTTTTGATGTTATTGTATGGTTGATATGTTACCTAGTGCTCCTGAGATAAAAGTTTATGTGATTTACAGAAGGCCTTTCTGCTACCACTTACGACCTCAAACAGACCTATTCTACTATAATGAATGTTAGCTACGTTAAAAGTTTAGGGTACTGAAATGTAATGTGTAGGTAATAAAATACACTGACACACACATGTAAATAATAAGTCTAATAATACTAATAATCTCTATAATACACTGAACTAACTCTGGCTGTTATAGATTAAGTTTGAAAATTTTTTTAATTTATTAGTCCTGAACCAATTGTTTCTTTTGGTCAGAACATATGAAATGATATGTAATTTTCAATGAAATGCATATATATATATATATTGCATAATCAAATGTAATTTTTGTACATAGGTATATTATTACAATGGTTAATATTAATAATATCTACAATGTCTTGGGAAAACTAGCACTGGATGTTTAGTTGGGGTGGCGTCATCATGCCCAATCTATGGCTACAAAGTTTATTGTCCTTGACATATGGACTGATGTTAATGTTTATATAACAAGATTTATTTCTTTATTGATGGTGGAAATAGTTTATGAATCTCCAGCAGACCAGGTTTGCACTTAACTGGCCTGTGACGATGTAGTACAGAATTCTTGTGGCCCACTCCTCTCAGTAGCTGGAGTAAAATGTTAGGCTGCACAGACACCCGCTTTTGTACTTCTACAAAAGCATCTGGCACAATCGTAGTGCCAGATCAGAAACTCACAATTCAGAATTGAGAACACAGTTACTTAGTACTAGCAAAACTCAGCTGAGCTGCTGGCTAGATTAGGGCGTCCCACTGATTTTTATTTATTAATTCCTGGAAATCACCTCTAGCAGTCAAGAACTGTGTTAATGGACAGTCTTCTATCAAATGGCACAAGTGTGCGTCTCTTTCTCAATAATATGAATGGTTTTGTCCAATCAGCGGACTCCCCCTCTAACTTTTTCAAATATTCAAACTAAAAGTCAAATTTCAGTCCAGTCTCAGTCTAGTATGTAGTATTTTTCTATCGGTCCGTCTGTCTCAACTTGGCTTTTCACAAAAATACACTTGTTTTTTGGACTAACTACATGAAAAAACTACACAAACCTGCCCCACTAAGTTATTTTTAGCTACTATCCTCCGACTTTGCCCCTCTAGTTCATTGCAGTTTGATTTTTGCATTTTTAGTCTCAAGGACGCCAAAATGTAACTTTAGTGAAAGTATGCACAAAAAACTGTTCGCTAGTCTGATTGGAACAATACGGTCTTTCGTCAATATCTTCCGTGTTATCTGTCCGTCTGTGTAATTAAAAGTATATTATTTCTCTGCTCAAGATGGGCTATCAAACTAGCTAGGTTTTATTTTCATAACTTTATTATTAAAGAAAACCCTACTTTTCTCAAGGTTAGTTTTTGAAATTTGTTTTTGAACCTTCGTCCACAGCGTTTGCCGCTGTATTCAAACAAAACAACTAATTACGGTAAAACGTCTAAGATACGACTGTTTCTAACAAGAGCTAAGGTCGTTTTTCTACCAATTCCTTACATTGTGTTAACTAGTGGCGTGATTTTTTTTCTTTAAACTACAAATGGCGTCTTTTTGCCTTTTAGATTCAAACACGTGTTCCGATCGTCATATTTTTGCTTTTTCTTTTATCTCCGTTTCCCTCCCGTCTAAAAGGGTAAACCGTTTGTCTGCATGTTCCAACTAGTTAGTTTCAATGGCGGTAGAAAGCGCTGGCGTAGGCGAGAATGTATCCTCGTATCTTACATATAATTTTATCCCTACATGTTATCTTACCCGTTATCTTTATAATTGGAGATATTTTAACGTTGTATCACTGTATTTTTCACCACAACAATCAAAACTGGTATATTCACTTTTACAATTAAACGATACATTAAACCACGGGGCGTTTTGTTGGTTCATTCAAACAGGAGACAAATAGAAGAAATATAGACAGCTTAACATAATAAGAAAAAGAACACTATAAACATGTGTGGGAAAAAAGATGAACAAAACAAAGCGAAGAAAAAATTATTATTATTTTTACTATTCTCGAGGAAAATTTACAGTGTTCGAAACCCGAGTCTACCCAGGTATAAATTGGTGTCTTACTCTTTTCATGAATTAGGGAAGACAAAAGCAGCGAGAAAGGGAAAGGGTCACTCTACCTCATAAAGTTGAGGCCTAGTAGAGTGAAGTATCTAACATTTTACTCACCTACGGCAGTATCTGCTATGAGACAACCTCTACCATTATGAAACTGCTAGACAGATTAGCTTTTCAGAAATTTATATTTCTCTGTATGTACTTTCCCGCATAAAACTCTTTTCTGAATATAATCAGACTGCCTTAACAAATATTTTCTACTTTTAAGTGCCCTTAAAATAAATCTTAACTGAAAAGCTTTTTTTTTTTTTTTATACATTGTTTATTTCATTTACTTAAATTCAAAACCCATTATACAGTTGCATATCAAGAGAAATTTAGTGTCAAAATAAAATACTTAACTGACAGAAAAGGGAGCCGCGCTGGCGATCGGGTGATCCAGCTTCGAGCCCTGTAGAGGACATTTGAAAGAGTGTCGTCGACTAGGACTTGGACTGGATTAATTCGAGCCCTGTCGAAGACATTTGAAAGAGTGTCGTCGACCAGGGACTGGAATAACCTGAACGGCTCCTGAGCCAATCCAGCTCTAATGAGTACCACCGAAATCGACGAGTATCTGCCTGAATGGCGAGAGGACACTTTAATTGTACAGGAAAAAAAGGAATACTCTGGGTTTTTTTTTTTTATATAAAATTTTAACTCGTTTTGGCGAGGCGCGTCCCATTCAACCTAGCCGGTTATATTAGGGCGCATGTCCAAATACAAAAGACCTTTAGGTCTGGAGAATTATTGTTAATACTCTGGTAAAATCAATCTCAGGTTAGACATAACAGGAGATTTAACCTCGAGTAATAGCAGGCGTACGATTAAAAAAAAAAAAAAACTGACAGAAACAATGAGCAAAATAATTATGAGCCAATCTGTGACAATTTTTTTTTTTGTTTTTAACCTAGCGGTACAGACCGTGTTCCTCATTCTTGACGATATGTGTATTATGCGGAAGTATATTGTTTACTTTGCCCTGTTTCTACTTCAAAAATGTCTTTTGTATAGCTTCGCTTGCCTTTCGCCGTGGTTCATCATTGTGAATTGTTTACTCTAGATCTCATGCCTCGGTGTGTCATGTTTGCTGCTGAATTATGACAGGAAATGTGTACATAATGAAAGGAGCCGATGTTACACTGATAATATAAAGTAAAACTAAGAAAAAGGGTGCAAGAGTCAGTTGTGCAAATGAACAACACATCAGAATATAAATTCTGAGATGAGCAAAATTGTAAGGCCAGCACGTATTCATTAATCTTATTTGTTAATTCGTTATTATCTTTGTCGTGTCCTTTGTCATTTTCTTTTAACCTTACTTTTTTGCTCATCTTAATGTCTTTATTTGTTTCTTCGTTATTTTTACAACACGTGTTAGCCATAGCTTGGTCAGTGTGACAAGTCGTGTATCAAAATTTTTCTGTGGTCATCTTTCCCCTGGCCTGTGTGTTACGAGTGAGTTATGTAAGAGTCTGCCTGAGACGAAAACCAAGTCGATGTGATGTCAGAGAGAATACAAAGGTCTGAGCGAGGTCTGAGATGATAGAAGAGTAATGGTGTTGATGGTGGATAGTGTGACTTATAGTTATCGAGGGTGAGAACCTATACTGACTCTCCTCTCGCCACTCAGTGATCTTTTGTTCAAGTACTGTCACCCTGCCTCTTGCTCTACTAGGAGATAAGGTTTATTACACTACAGTGTATCCACATACAACAGTACGAGTACAAGTTAAAGAGTACAGGTTCAGATAGGAAGGGATATCTGATCCGTTAAGTAATTATACATATATTTTATTAACAACAGAAAAAAACTATGGTAAAATAAGCATGAAAATCTATAACTAAGAAAACCCCGATACAATGCTGGTATCACTGACCGAGACAAAAAAAACAAAAACCAGAAGGTTAGTATACAAATGTGGGAACACTACCGAAAATAAACAAAGTTGGTTCCACACTCCCACACTTATGGGGTTGGTATAAAATTAATAATCCGTTGGCTGGAAAAAAACCCCTGAAATAAAGAAGCCCTAACCACACAAACACTAATTCCGTTGACTTTGCTCTGTCAGCGAAACTGGTAATCACTTTCACTAGATGCTCAGGTATACAGTTTCTTAAATCTACCCTCCCCTTCTATTAATTTGAGTGCACTCTCCAACAAATCCTTCTTCGTTGGCTCGCGTGCATTGATACTCCACTGGGATCACTGTTAGCCGTTGGAGAAATGGTGACCCTCTCTTCTCCGGGGTAACTGCTGATTAATCCGGGAAATAACTAAACCCGGCTATAACTCCAGGAAATCGAGGGGTGCGATGGAAACACTCAAGATAACATAGATGATGAGGAAATAATCCAGGTTCTATATTGGCCTACTACTACTGTAGCAGCCCTCAATAATAATGGAAGACGTAGCTTTTATGGAAGAAAACTGGTACAAATGGAGCATGGGCGCTCCTCTTATTTGGTGGTTGACGAATTATTCATATACTCCAAGCAAAGGGCAATCACCAATGAGCCCGTAATAGGGTGATGATAACACGCACTACTATAGGTGATGTGCAACCCAGCTGTACATGGGTCGATGACTTATCCGCCTTTCCACGGATAACAGGAAGGCAAAATCAGGCTGAGGCTCAGCGGTCTACCGGAGATGATAGGGGTTTGCTGTAACGAAAACATAATCAAAACCCTCTTATCAACTCGCTAACTTAAATAATAAACATTACAACACTGCACAACAGATAAACTGGGTCGAAATAGGTACATGTAAACATACAACTATCCCAACCCCTCTCTTAGCTGGTCCGTTTTGACCTGGTGGTTTGCAGCTTACTCTCCCTTGCTCACCGTCCGATCAGCAGACATCAAACTATAAGTGCAGGGCGGGCTTATTGTAGCTTTTGCGTAATAATACGAAGACCGGTTTCCTCGCGACTAACGCTGGGATGGGTTTTAGGCATGTATACAAGGCTGCCCTCCCCCTCTCTCTACCTTGCGAGGCGTGACCTTAAAACCAGTCAGATCGGCTAACTCACCGGCAGATGCGCAATTCGCCGACCAGTCTAACTGGTTGCCTGGCTTTCGACACACCTAATAATTACATACATCATATGATAACAATAGAAGTCTGCACTAGGAAAGCATTATAAATAAGTTTAAAATAATCAACCAATGTTCAGGTGCTTACTTAATTCAAGTTACATATGGGGAAAAATTATATTTACAAAATCCGCCCTTGAGGCTCACAGATTTCGATTGCTTAGGTTAACCTTTTTGTGTGTTTAAGACTCAATTACATAGTTATCCATATAAAGAGGAAGCCGAGTATTCCTTTTAAAGAACTATATCAGACATCAAGTCACACAACCATTTGGCTCTTATAACTAGTAGCACAATAAAATCACAATACCATTCTCAAAAAGAAAACTGGCTATAGCTTCACTTCGGGTTGAATGATTGCTGTAATTTACCACATTACTACCCTTTATGCAGGCTTACTCTGAATTATTACAAATCCCAAGCACAAATTTATACTAATTACCAATTACTAAGCTTGCTTATCAAAACTGTCAGAATCTCCCACTCTACTTTAAGCAGGCAAGCTGGTGTTAAGTCTTCTAACTTCTCTCGGTAGGAATTTTAGGACTGAAGCAATGAGAGACAGCCAAGCATACCTATATAGTGAGATTTGGGTGGCAGGTGTTCGAGGCGGGTTCTAACATCTGCGTAGAGAATTACAAAAATAACGTAATAATTGCCCAGAGAATTCTCTAGGAGACACGCTACAAAAGAATTAGGCGTAACAGGGAAGAGAGGGTTACGCTAGAGGGTCCCAGACTTTCCTGGCCATCAAAGCATGGGGAACTCTTTGTGACCGTCATCTCACAACGCAGGTGTCACGGGCAAGTCGCTCCCTCGCCACTCTGCTACGTAACATGACGGAACTCTCTAGGAACTGTTTCTCGTGTTTTTCGTGAAAAATAAATACATACACCGCCAATATACGGCGTAACAATTCTGTCCGCCGTCACGCAGAAGGCAAGAACTTTCCCTGGTGTCAAAGACTCGGGACTTTTTGCCGCTAAATCTCAAACCGAGTGTCGCTCTTTTGATTCGTGGTCAAAAAAGAGCTCTAAAGAATGATGCCGCGGTCCACGACGATGAGTCAAGGACGCGTCAATTATCTCCAGCCAACATTATAGAAACAGGGGAGTGAACCTATCAGATTCACGAATGACAAGTCAATTACCCCGCTTATATCTACAGAACCGAAAAGAAGTTAAATGTGCGTGCCAAAAATCAGAAAGAAATTAGAAGGGATGGTAGTTCAGTCTAAGTGCCCAGAATTTATAACCCTTTTTGCCACACTGTGCTAATCTTTCTTTTTGTGTCATCCTCTCATTGTCTTACCTGCGCCTTTATATATCGATGTTATTTTCTCCTTGGGTATATTATCTTGGTCAACTTTATTTATTTTACCTTGTTAACCAATAAGTGATTATTAAACCTGTTTATCTGTAAATATAAATCTGTAGTTAGATTAATCACTATTGAGTGAATTGTAATATCTGCACCCGCATGACACATATATAGAGCTATTAATTAACATTTTGTTGAATCACCTTCAGATGATGGCTCAGAACATACGAGTCATTGCCTTTCCTCACAGAAGGAAGGAGGATAATACGTTCATAGCGGCTTAGATGTTTTCAGTTGTTATGCTTGCCATTCGGTAAAATTCATGTGAGGCTCTCTTAAAAAGACCCAACATTATTCTGTATATATCTCTGCCAGAAGTAATTTTGAGCGACGGTTGATACCTTTTGAAACCCTCATCCTTTTACTCGGAGTTTGGCCATTAGTGGACCACTACTGCAGAGCAGAGGAGACACAGTCATCTTCTCATAGTCTTGTTATATTTTTCATCTTAGTTTTGTTTTTGGCTGTGGCTGACGCAGATTAACCCTGCAACGTCACGGTCTTTTAGTGTATTATTTATCTGTAAAACTGACTCATCCAAAATAATCCATAAGCATATGTAAACAATTAATATGTCTGAATGCTAGAATGGGATCTGTTTTATTATATTATAAAACTGGTTTTACTCTGTTTAATATGAAATAATACAATGTACAAATTATAACATAAAAATACAGTCGGCCCTTCGTATCCTCGGGTTCCGCATCCGCGGATTCAACCAACCGCGGATCGAAGATATTCGGAAAAAAAAATCAAGACAGTTTCAAAAAGCAAAACTTTAATTTGAAAAAATGGCTCCTGAAAAGCAATAAGCTACAGATGATGATGATGATGATGATGATGATGATGATGATGATGATGATGATGATGATGATGACTATGCAAAAGATTTACATGAGGCAGAGCCATCAATTTGGACACTTGAAAAATTTGCAGCAGTTTTTCCAATAGGCGCAAGTGTTAAAGGATTTGATCCGCGAGTACGATCCTTCGATGGAACGAAGCCTCCATGTCACCCGAGGGATAACAACATGCCTACAACCACTGCAAGATTTGTTTGATGATGCAAAGAAAAAGAAAAAACAGCTTCCTATAACCATGTTTCTAACTAAAGCATCTGCAATTGTGAAGCCTTGACCTTCAACGCTTGAAGATCCTCAGCCCACAACCTCCACAGATCCTGACATTAGTATTATTGAGCCTCCTCCAAAGCTTCAATGTCTGCAATCGGAACCTGAGGTTACTTTCATCGAATCTTAGAATTCACGTCCAGTCCTATGGCCTGTCCTATATTTTGGGTCCTAATATTCCGTATTCCTGGCGGTCTATGATTTCTTCTTGACGAAATTGGAAGCCAGTGAAGTAGTCTTACATCGCTGTAGAATATAAGCGAAAATGTTCGCCTACACACGCAGGTTGCTACTTAGAGAAGTCCAATCAGGAGCAGTCTATCTTAGCATCTGAAACGCCAAACCAATTGCGAATAAGTATCTGATTTTGGTAGGGTCTCCCCCATTACCCTCATGTAAAACATGCTTCATGACAACATAAGATATTGCCCCATGCATGTGATTTTCAAACTCCATAACCATATAAGTTCTTGCTTCTTTCGTTTCGCTTGTCATGTTTACAAATTCATTACTTCACAGATCTAACATTACAATTTCCTCCAAGATGTTACTTTGTGTTAGTTGACTATCGCAACGAATTCCATCTGCCGGAAGTATTACATCACTATCCGTGTCAACAATCTTTACCGAGATTGTTATCCTCCTACTTCCTAATGAGATCGGCCGTGTATTTGGGCACAGTATGCTTGTAAACTTGCACCTTATTGTTAAGGATTGTTTCATGTTTACAGGCATTTAAGTTAGGCCGACTCGAATGACTGTATCATGGAACACCTCAAATGAATGAATATATTAATGATCGATGATGTCGGGGATTGTTGCATGTGTGCAGGCATTTGGATTTGAGCTCGAATGAAAAAGGAGGAGGGCGGCCTGCATGGAGGCCGTAAGGAGGCAGCCCCTCCACCATGCAAAGGCACAACAGGCCAATCACCTGTTTGTCTTAAACTATGATTACGAGCAATACAAGAGAGAAAACGGGACTGATTCTAAAGGCGACGAACTGGAACGGACTACGGACTAAGACTTATGGAACTTGGAACACAAGAAGTATAAATGGGAAGGAAGAGGAGCTGGTGGAAGAGATGAGAAAAGCAAAACTAGAAATCCTGGCTATAACGGAAACGAAGAAAAAAGGACAAGGAGTCATGGATCTCGATGGCAACACGTTGCTCTACAGTGGTGTACCCATATCTGAAAGAACTAAAGGGGGCGTGGGTTGCATTGTGGCCCAAAATCAAAAAGATAGTATCAAGGGATGGAACTTTGTCTCGGAGCGCATTATGGTTGTAAAACTAAAAGAAGGAGAAACCATAGTCAACCTAGTCATAGTGTATGGGCCAAATGAGGATGAGAGAGCAGAGGTCAAGGAGGAATTCTTCGAGCTGCTTCAAAGGACAGTGGATGACTGCCTAGATGAAGTTATCATGCTCGGAGATTTTAATGCCAGAGTTGGAAATGACCATGCTAGATGGGGTGGAGTTATCGGAAGATATGGAGAAGATACTCTCAATGACAATGGAAAGCGACTCCTTAGATTCTGCAGTGAGCAGAATCTGATCATTACAAACACAAAGTTCCCCCATAAGCGCATACATGCATACACTAGATGTGAACCAACCAAGTATGAGAAGTCAGTGATCGACTATGCCATTGTTCGGAGAAGCTCATTCAGATATGTCCGAGATGCAAGAGTCTGGAGGGGGCCAGAGATTGGAAGTGATCACTACCTGCTAACAATCAAACGAACAACTGAAAGAGTTGCCCAGCCTAGGAACTGCCCAACATCACGCAAGAAACCAAGTAAACGAGCAGGAGAAATGAGCATTAGGACCTACAAGCTGAGAAAGCCAGAAATTAAGACCAGATATCAGGGGCTTATTGCTACAGCAGTGAGCAACACAGAAGAACGACCTGATGACTTGGAAACCCTCTGGAATAAATTCAAGGATATCATAAAGACAGCTGCTGCAGAAGCATGCGGTGAAGTCCGACTTGGGAACCAGAGAAAGAGGACACCTTGGTGGACAGAGGAAGTCAAAGAGAAAATAAGAGAGAAGAAAATGGCATGGAAACAATACTTAGGAGCTAAAAACACAACAGGACAAATGGAAAAATATAGAGAATATGTGACACTCAGAACAGAAGCAAAGAACAAAGTGCTAGCAGCAAAACAGAAGTCCTGGGAAGAATTTGGAGAAAAGCTAGAAAAAGATGCACAAGAAAACCAGAAATTGTTCTATAAGACCCTAAAGAACATGAGGAAGGAAAAACAATGCCCTCTCAAATTTATAAAGGACAAGCAAGGCAAATTGCTTACTGCCCCAAAGGAAGTAATGGAAAGATGGAAAGAATATTTCTCAGAACTCCTGGATGGTGAGCATGGTGAAGCATCAGAAATGATAACCACTAGCACAGAAGAGAAAACCAATGATGGTAAAGATGACATAAAGATGGAAGAACTGAGGGCAGCACTAGAGAAAATCAAGATGGGCAAAGCAGCAGGGCATGATGGTATAACACCAGAAATGGTTAAGTACATGGGAGCATCAGGTGACCTATTACTCTTAAAGGTCCTACAGGCAGCATGGTGCAACAAGACCATACCAAAGGATTGGGAGATTGCCATCATAACACCAATTTTCAAAAAGGGTGACAATCGACAATGTGGAAACCATAGAGGCATATCCCTTCTCAGTGTCCCTGGTAAAATCTACTCTAGAATCCTAGAGCAGAGACTCCGACGCCTAGCTGAGCCACAATTGGATGAGGTCCAGTGCGGATTCCGAGCAAACCGAAGTACTCAAGACCTAATCTTCACACTCAGACAGCTGAGTGAAAAGGCCCTTGAGTATAAGAGTGAGATCCATCTTTGTTTCATAGATCTGGAAAAGGCGTTTGACAGGGTCCGCTGGAGCAAACTTTGGGACTGTTTGGCAAGGAAGAATATTCCAGCATCTCTGATTCATGCTATACAGAGCTTCTACAAGTCTTGCAGAAATTATGTGAGGACAGCAAACCATAAGTCAGAAGAGTTCAGGACCACCACTGGTGTAAGACAAGGTGATATCCTATCACCTTACCTCTTCATACTCCTTATGGACGATGTCATCAAGGCATGTAAGGAGAGAGCAAGAAAGTATTCAGTGGGGTACTGGAAGATGAGACAGGTCTATATTTTGGAGCTGGCATTTGCTGATGATGTTGCCCTGATTGCTAAATCAGAGGCACATCTCCAATCCAACCTGCAAGTCTGGAAGGAAGAGCTGAAGAAGAGAGGGATGGTCATAAGCAGTTCTAAAACAAAATCCATGGTGATATCACGAGAAGAAAGAAAACATCAGATTAATTTGGGAGAACAGGTCCTGGAGCAGGTCGACCACTTTAAATATCTCGGAGCTATTATAGACCGAAAGGGAGGCATCAAAGAAGAGTTGGCCACTCGAACAGCAGCGGCTGGGAGACTTTTTCAGGCCATAAATCGTGGATTCCTCAGCAAGAAAGAGGTTGGTAAGAAAACGAAGATGGCTGTATACCGCTTCACCTATGTCCCAGTCTTGACATATGGATGCGAGTCGTGGGCAATGACTACAACCCACAAAAGCCAGATCCAAACCTCAGAAATGAGGTATCTGAGGAAAGTGGTTGAAGTAACAAGAAGAGACATGGTCCGCAACCAGACGATCCGTCAAGGCCTAAAATCCCATCTGCTGCAGACCCAAATAGAACAGTCCCAACTAAGATGGTTTGGCCATGTCTGCAAAATGGGAGAAGATCGGCTACCACGACAAGCATGGGAAACAAAGAGCCAGGGATCCAGACCTCCAGGACGACCCAGAGTCCGCTGGGAGGACAACATTAGACAATCTTTGAAGGACCGAGGACTAGAATGGAACCAGGCCAGGAAGAAGACAGCTGATAGAATGGTCTGGCGCTCCCTCTTCCAAACCTCTACACCTCACGGTAGAAGGGGAACGACTAAGTAAGTGCAGGCATTTGGATTTGAGCTCGATCCGAATGGGTGTACCGTGGAACACCGCAAATGAATATATATTAACGACATAGGATGCATATCTCTATGCATGACGCGTAGGACTTAGTAACGTCATTCGAATTGTGGGTTTTGACCCTAACGGCAGTGTGTTTTACAACTGTGGCCTAGCCACTATGATATGTGTGGTATAACCACTTAGGATTGTGTGGCATTGTCCACTGAATTTATATGTGTGGCTGGGAAGCCAATTAAGAGTTCTTCACGAAGGGCAGCTTACAAAACCGTTTAGGATAAGAACAGGAGTGCGACAGGGATGCCTCTTGTCTCCATTTCTTTTCTTGCTGGCAATAGATTGGGTTATGAGATCATCGGCAACACACAACAGAAATGGAATCCAGTGGACTCTGACTAAGCAGTTGGATGATCTGGATTTTGCTGATGACTTGGCTCTTCTGTCCCATAGCCGTAATCAGATGCAGGACAAATTGAAAACACTCGATGAGAGGTCACAGCAATTGGGTCTGAATATACACAGGGAAAAGACAAAAATAATGCGAATAAATGCAGGTAATGATAACAGGGTTGAACATGAAGAAGCACCAATACAAGATGTAGAATCATACACATATCTTGGCAGTAATATAGACAAAGTTGGAGGGACAGACAGCGATATCAAAATAAGAATACAAAAGGCAAGAGGAGCTTTCATTGCATTGGGAAATATATGGAGATCAAGAGAAATAGGATCCAACACGAAAATAAGAATCTTCAACTCAAATGTGAAGTCAGTCCTATTGTATGGCTCAGAGACATGGAGAACAACAAAGACAACAACCAAAAAGCTACAGACTTTCATAAATGGGTGCTTGCGTAGAATAGAGGGATTAAAATGGTATGACAAGGTTACCAACGTAGAACTGATGACAAGAACAAGACAAGTGCCAGTGGAACAAGAAATGAGAAGAAGACGATGGCGATGGATAGGACACACACTGAGGAAACCTGTTGATAGCATTACAAGGCAGTCCTTGTTTTGGAACCCCCAGGGCAAGAGAGGCAGAGGAAGACCAAGAAGTACATGGAGAAGAGAGTTGGAAACAGAGGTGAAAGTGATTGGGAGAACATGGAAAGAACTTGAGATGATGGCACGTGACAGGAGGACTTGGCATGTGTTTGTTGAAGGCCTATGCTCCTTTGGGAGTGGAGGGTTATGAATGTATGCCAAATGAACATTCGTAACTAGCAGCAGGAGTAAGACTAGTGTAAACGAATATTATGTAGCTAGCAGCAGACGTAAGCCTAGTGTAACAAGGATATTAGACGACTAGCAGCAGATGTAAGCCTAGCGTAAGGAGGATATTGCAAAACTAGCAGTAGAAGTAAGTCTAGTGGGAAAATGGCTATTATTAAACTAGCAACAGGAGTAAGTCTAGTTAGTCTATGAATTTATGCCACAGGATGTTGGCCGAAAGGAACTGACCGTTAAACAGAACTATATATTAGTGAACATGTGCTTTAATGAAGAATAAGAACTCAGGCGACACGTACATGAACTGTGATTATGAACTATGTCTTTGAATAGTTGTGTCTGCCCATGAAATGAGAGTGTTAATTAAACATGTTTAAGTCGTCAAATACTGGTCTTATTAAATGCCGTATTATGAGTTCAAATTCCATACTGTTTTATTCAATCATAATGACCAGTGACACTTAATGCCTAAACACGCTGCATCTCACATTGCTGATATTAATAAGGCAAGAAAACAGACAGGTCAGTCAATATTCATAACTTTAATATGAAGCATGTTCCAGTATCAACACATCACACGGGTTACTAGAGACAATATCGATACTAACGTAGTGCCTAACGGAATCCTGTAAAATAGATAAATGAACCCGGAGGACTTTGACATTCTAAGATCAGAATACGCACGCAACATCTTGGTCATCCAAAGTATATAGAGCCTCAACATAAACTGGTGTCAGAGGTTGTCTTAGTCCTTAACATATCTGGTGTCAGAAGCGTTTGGATTTTGTAGAGACTACCGACCCCATAAAGTATCGAAAGGAAGTCGAACTGAAGATAAACTTTTAGAGCGTGAATATTCATTCAAGACAAGCTGGCAACTCTAACGCGCATGTCAGTATGTGACGTCACTGTATCGATGCCGTCATTACTAGCAGACAACACATTCTGAGAGAATCCTATCTTCACCTGCTACAAGAAGCTGAACCATTTAAAAGGAACGATACTCATCAACTTCAAGTATCTGAATCGTTGGAAGAAGTGTGTCTTTATCTACAGCATCAAAAGCTGCAACGCAGATCAGTACGCAGATCGGTAACCAACGTTCGAAAATGGTTGAATTCTGTCAAACGATCGTACTACCAAGGTCAAGGTCTACTATCAATGGTCATCAGCTGCTGTCTAGACTTGAGTGGAATTGAAGCTTGGATTTACATGCACTAATGTATTTCTCAGGATAAGCAGGACAGATAAAAAGATAAGTTCTTAATTTTATCGAAGCGCTTGAGCACTTTCATACTGTCCCTGAACTAGCTTTGGTCTGCAGTTCATCGTTACTTTGCTTGCTTTCCTACTTATCATTTTGTGTGCCCCATCCTTATTTATCTGTTTATTCGTATATTCGTGGGGAAGGCTGGAAAAGGTTTAATATTGACTGGAATTTTCTCATGAAAAATTCAGTGAATGTTAACGTCTATTAGGTTCTCATGCTTATATTAGCTGACTGAGGATCTGACTTTTAGTCAGGATATAAATTGACTGAAGCCTCAGTTCGCAATATAACCATACTTGTGTGTACTTAGAGATTACGTCATGTAATTATGTCATCCTTATTTGCATAACCTAATTTCGGTATTGTTTACAATTGTTTTCGTGTGTTATCTAAAACTTCTCTGTCTACATGTTAGTTGAAGACGACTTGTCTCGTTATTTTTTCTGTAATGTTAATTCTTTACTTTCTTTTCTGCTAATTACTACGTATAAGTCTACCTTGTTTACTTTATAATCGTAAATTTTTGTCGGATAACTAACTGAGATATCATTCCATTGTAATTCATTTAATTGTTTTTCATTGTGCTTTGTTACCTGTACTTGTATATTATTTGTTATTGATTAACACATGTACATAACATATTGAGTTCTATATCCTAGTGTATAGTAGATACTACTGGAAGGTATTCATAAACCTATAAAGATGTCGACACTAGAAGACTTTATCAATATTGGAAAAAGTTATGGGAAATCGGGAGCGGAACTTGAATCTTATGCAGAGACCAAATTGAAAAACATTTATCGCGTCTTGAAAGGATAGAACAACGCGAGGCTGTTAAACGAGCAGAAGAACTTAGTAAGTTGGAATTAGCCCAAGAAAGAGAACTTATGTAGAAAGAATAGGCCCATGAAAAGGAGAAAATGGAAAAAGAATTGGCTCAACAAGAGAAAGACAGAGAGAAAAAAGATAAAGAAATAGAGTTAAGAAGAATGGAACTTCTCCAACTAGATCAGGCTCATAGAAATGCCATGGAGCTTGAGGCATTAAAACTTAATGCTGAAAAAGAAAAAGTGTTGGAATTGGCTAAAGTGCAGTCTGAGCAGGCTAAGATTTCAGCTGGTACAAATGTTTTCTACCCGAAGCTGAAAATGCCACATTTCGATCAATCTCGTGATTGCATTGATTCTTTTTTATCTAGGTTCATCATGAAAGTCACCGCCTTAAATATACCAAAAGAAAGATGGAGCAGTCTTTTACTTGATTTTTTGACTGGTGACTCACTCAAATGTTTCATGAGTCTGGATGAAAAGAGTAGAAACGATTTCGACGTCGTAAAAGAGGTACTACTAAGACGTTTCCAGTTAACGGAGTCTGGATTCCGGGATCGTTTTCATAAGGCTAAGCCAAGTAAAGATCCGGATTTTGGCGAATTCATCGCATCAATTAAACACTTTTTTAGCAGATGGATTGATCTCTCTGGTATTAATAAAACTTATGAAGGTGTCATTGATCTCATGCTACGAGATAAGGTTTTAACTGCATATAGTAGTGAATTAGAATCATTTTTGCAGGAAAGACATCCTAATAATATTGATGAATATGAAAAACTCGGAAGACAATTCGTGACCGCACATCCGAATAAAGATATTCATAGATCTTCTATTCGAGATCCTTTGCCTGCGTGCTCAGCACACCATGATCACAGATCGTATGATCATAGACCTCGATCGAAGAGCGTTGATTGACGTTATCGTTCAGATTGTCATCAGTCTGAGAGAGGGTTTTATAACTTTCGGTGTCATCGCTCTCCTTCAAATTCGTATCAAAGAGGCTATAGAGGGTACTCACCTGATGATCGTGGGTATCACAAAGGCAGGGATTATGATGATTCACATCAGAAAGGGTACTATAAACAAAGATCATCATATGGTAGAGATACCAGGAATGATGATTCCTCTGATTTTTATTATTATAAGAAAAAATCGGTCAATAAAAATAAAGGTGTTGACTCCATTTTATCGTTGAGTTCAGTGAAGAGGTAAATTGAAACGCGAATGGTTAAAACGGAATGAATGTCAACAAAGTTCTTCAAACGAAAATTCCAACAAGTATCGTTGCATTGGGTGAACTGGGCAAATATTGGCAGCACACAAGTCGGTGATTACAGTACATATATTTTATTGACGTGACACCAACGAAGTGGAACAAGACAATCATAGTTACAGATGCGAAGATCATACGTCAAAATGTTAATATCACTGTTAATAGTTGTCGTAGATTCTCTAACAGTTAAGTTCTCTTATATTCCAGTGACTAAGGATCACTTCCATTACCATATAACAGACATGGTATTAACGTCCGTTGACCTTCTCCCAAGGACGTTTATTAAGGCAAACGGATTCATTCTCACGGAGCAATAATTTATATCATACTTGTAAGCATCCCAGACTTTCTTCATAAAATTCTTAGATAGCATATCCAATCCAAACAAAGGCAGATATAACAATACAACCAGGTTAGTGTTTCATCTTGGCTAACCTCTCGGTATCCATACCACGACTTTGGCATAGGTAAAACGGCATATTAAACATGTGAAGCATATATATATATTCATTAACTTGATTCCACATATGGATTCTCCCTCTACAAAAGATTCCAAAGGCTATCGACTCCGTGTGTCCAATTCTAGGAATGTCATCTCCGATGAATTCCCGCTAGACCATTAATAGGAGCGGCCTGATACTTTAATTTACATAATTAAACTTGCCATAAAAAATGGGGCGACACTTACTTCATACATCCACTATTGGCTTCGCCATGAAGACCAATAGATACGAATACAACTGATGGCTTCTTCAAATTTGCCAGGAATCAAAGAATAACACTGCGGACATAAATGTCGTCCGAGCTGCCCTTATCATGACGTCACAATCTACTCAACTAGGTTACACGTGCGTCCAAAGCAACTCACACAGCATTGTGCACGTCAGTGCGTGAATCAATCGAACGCACAAATAATATAACTATATAAAACTGGTGCGTACATTTGGCAGGACCGAAGACTACCCCCGTAGGTAATAAATGTACGTAACAGCTCCCTTATTACCTCCCCTTAAAAAAAAATTAATTCTATTAATTTTTTTCGAACTAATTACTCGAGAGAGGTGAGTCAAAACTACAACAAGATTTATGACATGCATAAAATTATATCATATTAAGAAAAGAATATTAAATGAAAACAATATAACTAAATGATAGTATGCATTAAAGCACACATCCACCATCGACCTACTTTGGAACGATGTGGTAATATTCGAAGTAAAAAGAAGTTGAAAATGAAAATGAAATAAACCATAAAAAAAAAGATGATAATAAAATTCAACAAAATTGTTTTAAAAGAAATTTGAAACATATGATTTCAAAAATGAAAATGAACAGCAACACTGATGATGATCAATGATAAAAGAATCAATAAAACAGAAAATTTTAAAATACAACATGCAAAATGAAACAAAGCATAATTAAACACTTTAAGAAGCAACGCACTTACTATTTCCTAACATTAGTAAGTTTGACTAGTTATCTAAAAGTGAGATATCATGTAGTGGGATACGTGAATGCACGTATTGCGAAACACTAATAAAATTAGTAGATGTGTGATTTATAATCAATCAAATAGATTAAATTGAATTATTCTACTTAATAGTACTTAATTTATGAACAAATAACTAATTACTAATTTATTCTAAGTGATTTCAATTTCACTGATTGTTAATATTCTTTTAGAACTAGTTAAATCGACAAGAATATGTTCTAAATGTACCATGCCTGAAATAAGTTTACGAACACGATATGTAGTGTAATCTGTTCCATAACAATAGTGAATGTCTATTTGTCACTCTTACCAATGTTTCCATACTAAAAAAAAATGTTACTTTAATATCACTGTTCCCGTTCTAACAAAACGTTACTCCACAAGAAATAATGTTATAATCCATACGTAAGTATATTCTGAAAGTTATATATATACGAATACTGCAGAACTACACATAGTCTCCACAGATGTATAATCAGTGACCATGTACAAAGTTATTCATGTTTCTGTGAGGACGTTTCACCATCTGGAAGTGGTTTAATTTCGACGTGTTCACTAGGGCATCTTGAAAGACAGTCTGCAAACACATTCTGTACTCCAGGAATAGCTCGTATCTCAAAATGGAACGGTTGAAGCGCAATAGCGTAACGCGCTGACTTTGATGACTTCACGTTCCCTGTGTTCAGTGCTGTAAGAGCTTTCTGGTCGGATTCCACCACAAAGTGTGATCCGAGGAGATAACGATCCAGTTTTGTGATTGACCAGACAAGAGCGAGGAGCTCTTTATCTAGAACGGAATACTTCATCTCGCTCGTCGTAAGCTTTCTGGATACGTACATAACAGGAAATAAGGTGCCTCCGTATTCCTGCATTAAAACTGCCGCGATAGCGTAGGAAGAAGCATCACTGCGAAGAACAAAGGTGAGATCTTTGTTAGGCAACCTTAAAAAAGGCTTATTTGAAAAAAAATTGTTTTATATAATCTAAAGCCGTTTGATGATCCTGCGACCACTTTATTATATTAGATGTGCCTTTCTTTAGTAACGAAGAAAGAGGTGCAGTTATAGTAGACAAATGAGGGATGAATTTAGAATAGAACTGTATTAGTCCTAAGAGCGACCTCACTTGTTTTTTTTGTCTTAGGTGCTGAGATGTTTAAAATTTTAGAGACGTTACTGTCTTCTGTATACATTAAACCGCGACCTATACGGTGACCAAGAAATGAGATGTCATGAAAACCGACAAAAGCCTTTGAAGGTTTCGCTGTTAAGTTATAATCCCGTAAGGTAGAAAGTAAAGATTTTAAACCCTGAATATGTTCATCCCAAGAGTCACTGAAAAGACAGATGTCATCTATATAAGTAATGACATCGGGACGATGAGACAATATGCGGCGCATCATGCGTACAAAGGTAGCTGGCGCATTCATTAGACCGAATGGCATAAAATTCCATTGAAAAAGACCCCGTGGCGTCGAGAAAGCGGTGAATGGCTTTGCTTTAGGGGTTAATGGCACTTGCCAATAACCCTTTGAAAGGTCAAATTTCGAAAAGAATGTGGCATGAGATAATTTCTCTAATAAGTCGTCTAAAAGAGGTAATGGTTCCGCATCGAATTTTGTAACTTTGTTTAATTTCCTGTAATCTACGCAAAGACGTATATTGTTGTCCTTCTTCCTAATGATTACCATAGAAGAAGAATATGGTGATGAAGATGGTTCAATTATATTTAATTGAAGCATCTCATCCAATTCCTTATCAACCTTATCACGAAAGTGTAAAGGAATAGGATATGGGCGAACTCGAATCGGTGTATCGTCAGTCAGAATAATGTCATGTTGGATGACTGACGTATGACCTGGGATGTCAGTGAGGACATCCTCATACGTGTGTAGAATATTAGAGACTTGCTGACGTTGATCATCAGTAAGAGTAGATGAGATCGTAACATCATTCCATTTCTCAGTGGAATGGAGTGGTACAACTGGTATTGGTAGTTGTACATCATCGAAAGAAGATTCCTCTTCTTGGATGACAGACAAACTAGAATAGTGTTGAATAGGAGGTGTAGGATCGTCAGTTGCTTGGAACACTGATTGTAGATAATCAGGACGTGAGTAATATTCCTTCAACATATTAATATGGAAGGTTTTATGTTTACCATTAACATCAACGATGTAGTCGACATCGGATATTCTTGAGATGATCCTGAAAGGACCTCTCCAGGTAATTAAAAGACGATTGTTATGCGCAGGTAGTAAGACAAAAGCTTCATCACCAGGTATGAGCTGGCGAAGACGTCTATACTTGTTTGCAAATAGACGAGCTTTTTCTTTGGCTTGTTCGGATGATGCAGTAGCTAATCTACAAGCATCTATGATTCTCTTTCTCAGAGAGATCACATACTCATAAGAGGATTGAGTTTCCTCTTCAATATTCTCGTCAACCAATAAGTCGTGGATTAACGCCATCGGACCGCGTGGTTGCATGCCGAAAACAAGTTGAAATGGAGAAAACCCCGTTGCTTGATTTTGTACCTCGCGATACGCAAAGAGACAAGCGGGTAGGACCCGATCCCAGTCTTGTGGGTGGTCTTGAGTTATCTTACCCAACAACTGCTTGAGTGTCCTATTTAGACGCTCAATTAACCCATTTGACATCGGATGATAAATAGAACTTAGAGATCTGTCTATACCTAATGTCTTCATAACTTGAGACATGGATTCAGAAATGAACTGAACCCCATGATCCGACAAGATTTTCCGTGGAAAATCAATGCGTGAGAAGATTAACATCAATGCCTCTGCTACACTGGCAGATGAAGTGTTCTTGAGAGGGATAGCTTCAGGCCAGCGAGTGCACATATCAATGCACGTAAGGATATGCGTATGCCCTCTAGCAGATGGTAGCATAGGACCAATAATGTCTATAGCCATTTTATCAAATGGTCTAATCGGGATGTCCGCAGCTTGAATAGGAGCCGCATGAAATGGACCCCGTACCTTAACTTCTTGACATATCAAACAAGACCGACAATAGAGAGTGATGTCCTTATGTACGCCTGGCCAGTAGAATGCCGAAAGCACTCTGGATTTGGTACGCGAAAAACCCATATGGCCCGCACATTCCGAGTCATGCGCATGTCGTAATATACGAGATCTCATACAGGATGGGACTATAATCTGAGAATGTAAGGATGAATCCTTTTCTCGTATTACTCTAACCAAAATCCCATTTTTAAGTATAAAGTCATGTCTAGATTTTGCAAGTTTGTTGCTGGTATTATTTTTGTTCACATACTGAAAAATTTTTTTTTAATGAATCATCATTCTTTTGCAATGTTGCAAACAACTCCCGTGAAATAGGAGCATCATCATCACAAGTGGTATGAACTGTAGGTTCCATAGGTGTATCATGCGACATATTAGTAGCTTGCGCTCTAGTCACTACTGCATTTGCAGTTTGAATATGTCGCTCTTCCCATTCAGCAATTTGCTGTGGTGTACACTCTTTAATACCATGTATGCGACCAAGTATCAAATCACAAATTGGATTCGGAAGGAGACAAGCTTGAATCTTTCCTGAAAAAAATGGAGTATTAAGATCAATAATAGCAGTGGCAAATGTTTCAATTGTGCCACCAAACGTTACACATTTGACAACCCGGCCCGTGGCACAGCTTGGGTTGATCAGCGAAGTCCGGACGCCGACTGTACTGCAACCAGAGTCAAATAGGAGAGAGCATGAAATATTGTTGACAAATCCCTTGTTAAACTTAAGAGAGCCCTGTCCCTGGTGTACTGAAGCAGCAGTGGCCGTACAGACTGCAGGTAGACTAGGCAAGGTATGTCCGCAACGCAGCGTCGTGATCGCCCTGGGCTGGAAAAGAGTAGAGCATTCTGAACAATCTTTGACTTGGGTACAATCAAGAGAACAACACATAGCATTATGAGTTTCAGCTCCTTTACCCTGTTCAATGTTAGCCTGTGTATCACTAAAAGCGACATTAGAATGTCTATTCGTATTACTCAACGATCTATCTCGTCGACGCGATCGATTTTGATTTTTGTCATTAAAATTGCCATAATTGTAGTTTCTGCTAGAGTTAAAATTTGGATTAGTCCGATAATTTGTATAATTATCGTTATGATGTTGGTAAAATGGTTTATTTCCAAAAAATTGTTTATTTTGCGGACCCTGAGATCTTGATCTCCGGTTTTGTTTATTATAATGTCCTTGATTATTTTTAAAATTATTGTTACCAAAATCTCGCGATCTGTGAGCCTGGTTCCAAGAAACATTAAATGGAGCAGATTGTTGAAATTGCTTCCCTTTGTAAAAATTACCATTGTTAAAATTGTCATTATTTCCCTTATTGACATATCTGTCAGCACTAAAAGAACGATTGCGTGAAAAATTGTTTTGTTGTGCTGCAAAAGCAACAGGCAATTCATTCTTAATCTGTGCATTACTTAGATCCATGTTTGGGTGAGCAGTGCAAAAATTTTTAGCATGCTGTTCCAGGTCTTTCATAGATAAAGGTTTCCGTTCGTGTAAAAATGCGAGAAATGTAGGATTTACAGACGAAAGTACCTTATCGCGCATCAGTAAATCGAAGAGACCTTCATATGACTTTTCAATTTTGGATAATTCAATCCATCTTTCTAGTGTTAGTCGTATTTGTGACAGAAAATCATTGAAATTTCTGCTAGATTGGGGTAGTAATGTATGAAATTTTAAACGATATTGGTCTTCTGTCATTTGGAATTTTTGCAGAAGTGCCGCTCTAAGAGCATTATAGTCATTTTTCTCACCAATGCTGGTGGTATGGTAAACTGCTAATGCGTCCCCTGTAAGTAATCTGGATAAATATGTACAGTATAGAGCTTTATCCACGTTATAAGACACACAAGTGGCCTCAAACCTATCTAGGAAGAATATCACGTCATCAGACGGGGGATTAAATTTTGGTAATTTAAGATGAATTTCCTTAAAATTATCATGTCTGGATGAAGTTTGGCTTTCAAAAGTTCTCTGAGAATTAGCTTCCTGAGTTAACCTAAGTCTCTCATATTCTGACTCTGCTAATTTCAGTTCATGCTGTCGTTTTCTTTCATTCTCTTCCATCTCAAGCTGAAGTCGTTTTGTGTTTTGTTCAGCTATTAATCTTCTTTCTTGCATTTCTTTTTGTTTAACTTCCATTTCTTTTTCAAGTCTATCTTCAGCCTCCCTTTGCTTCTGTTCTGCCTCTCGCTGAAATCGTTTCTCTTCTAATTCAGCGGCTAATCTCATTTTTTTCTCCTCTTCCTCAGCTATAAATTTCCTCTTCTTTTCATCCTCCTCAGCCTCAATTCTTTTTTGATCTGCCTCAAATTTCAAATTTTCCAATCGTAAAGTTTCTAACCTTCTCTGATCAGCTTCTATTTCTTGAGCTTTCTTATATTCTGCAAGTGCAAATGCTTTTGCTTCCTCAGGAGCCATCTGAAGAGCTTTTGCTTGCTTAATGAAATAGTCTAAGGTAGCCATTATTCAATTTTATTATGTAATAATACTACTTAAAATTGTTACTACAACTCGTGGTCTTCGTTCCTGTCCCTAGAACGGTATAATGTTATCATATAATTATTAAATATGTTATTAATCAATAAATTTATGTAATCAAATGTCATGAAATGAACAACGAGAAAGACAATAGAAACATAACCGACAAGACATGATAAACTGGACGGTAGAACACAATCGTAGAAATCAAAAAAATAAAAATGTATAACTAAAATAGAATATCGTAAAAATATACGACGATAACTACGATCAGATAATTAACAGTACAATTGATAACACAGTGTAAAAACATAGGTTTTGTAAAAAAACTAAACGACAGGAAAGGTGAGATGGACGCAAAATACAAACAAAATTCATCATAAAACTAAATTATGAATAAAAATAGCTACCAAAAACAACGATTAAACGTGACGAAACAGCTAAATAGATAATATTATAAGAAGCAACTAGCGATCGGAACTTCGGCAAGGTTTCTAGCCTTGTATCGGAACTATCGCTCAATTGAAACTTACAAGACGAGCCCTACAGAACGTCTGACGAAGAGCCCGAATTGGCTTCGAGATGGATCTCGTTCGTCAGATCAACCTCCCTACCTCCCACGAAGAATACACAACATATAACACTGAACACGAAAAATATGAATGTGGACATATCACGGAAGGCACAGCTAAGCGTAATAAAGTGTACAACGGAAACACGTTATACTCATCTCGCGTGCAGGTAAAAAATCAATGTGCCTCGTCTCCGTGGATGTACGTCTACAGATAAAATACTTCGTTCTGCTTCTCTAGATTACAGCTCGCACGCAATAATGATGAAGAGATGATCTCCAAGTAATCAGTCACTGTGAAACTTGACGTGGAGGTTGATTGAAGACCTTGACCTTGGTAAACGTAAGTTGAATCTGATTCATATCACGCTAGGATCCAAATTGAGATGATGTCGCCTTGAAAGTAACAATTCTTCTTTTCAAACGATAATTTGGATGGGTACGTTCCTTGGAAGTTAGATATTTCCAGACCACACTGGAACACCATTTATTGTTGACTCCATTTTATCGTTGAGTTCAGTGAAGAGGTAAATTTAAACGCGAATGGTTAAAACGGAATGAATGTCAACAAAGTTCTTCAAACGAAAATTCCAACAAGTATCGTTGCATTGGGTGAACTGGGCAAATATTGGCAGCACACAAGTCGGTGATTACAGTACATATATTTTATTGACGTGACACCAACGAAGTGGAACAAGACAATCATAGTTACAGATGCGAAGATCATACGTCAAAATGTTAATATCACTGTTAATAGTTGTCGTAGATTCTCTAACAGTTAAGTTCTCTTATATTCCAGTGACTAATGATCACTTCCATTACCATATAACAGACATGGTATTAACGTCCGTTGACCTTCTCCCAAGGACGTTTATTAAGGCAAACGGATTCATTCTCACGGAGCAATAATTTATATCATACTTGTAAGCATCCCAGACTTTCTTCATAAAATTCTTAGATAGCATATCCAATCCAAACAAAGGCAGATATAACAATACAACCAGGTTAGTGTTTCATCTTGGCTAACCTCTCGGTATCCATACCACGACTTTGGCATAGGTAAAACGGCATATTAAACATGTGAAGCATATATATATATTCATTAACTTGATTCCACATATGGATTCTCCCTCTACAAAAGATTCCAAAGGCTATCGACTCCGTGTGTCCAATTCTAGGAATGTCATCTCCGATGAATTCCCGCTAGACCATTAATAGGAGCGGCCTGATACTTTAATTTACATAATTAAACTTGCCATAAGAAATGGGGCGACACTTACTTCATACATCCACTATTGGCTTCGCCATGAAGACCAATAGATACGAATACAACTGATGGCTTCTTCAAATTTGCCAGGAATCAAAGAATAACACTGCGGACATAAATGTCGTCCGAGCTGCCCCTATCATGACGTCACAATCTACTCAACTAGGTTACACGTGCGTCCAAAGCAACTCACACAGCATTGTGCACGTCAGTGCGTGAATCAATCGAACGCACAAATAATATAACTATATAAAACTGGTGCGTACATTTGGCAGGACCGAAGACTACCCCCGTAGGTAATAAATGTACGTAACAAAAGGTCACGTCAGATCTCCTTTGAGAGACAAAAGTAAACATAGACATGCAAATAATTGCACTGTCAAGAAGGACAAAGATAATGATGATAATGATCATGCTAATGCATGTATGGTAATGAATGATACATGTTTCGAGTGTCAATCGCAACACATAGCTAAAGCTACAAAGAAACTTAAATGTGGTCATATTATGCCTACAATGTCTGCATGTGTGAATATGGGTTATCTCACATTCCATCCAGGAATATTATATGGAAAAACAGTACAAGTTTTGAGGGACACCGGATGTTCCACCGTCGGGATAAAGCACTCGCTTATCGAGCCCTCTGCTTTCACAGGAAAATCTGTTAAGTGTGTCACTTTTGGAGGGAATGTAGAAAGTTTCCCTGTGGCACGAGTTCACATTGATTCGCCTTTCTACACAGGCACTGTTTATGCCTGCGGGTTGAGAGCGCCAATTGCTGAGATAATTGTGGGAAACATACCTAGAGTTAAAGATTGCACTCCTGAGGAGATTGCAATGTGGGTTGAATCTCACCCACAGGTGGCGAATGCTGTTGTAACCAGGGCACAACAGTTAGCTACGGACATGGTTACACGACCTACTCCGGTCATAGACACAATTATGTCTCCTATTAGTACTGTAACACCTTCTGTTTTTGCAGAAAAACAGAAAAGTGATCCAACATTACAATGTTTATTTAGCCTAGCAAATCAGAAAACTACTAAACACACAGGATCGGCTAAACATTGGTTTAAAATAAATAAATCTATACTTACTAGATACTTTGACAATGGCAAAACGATCATACATCAAGTAGTAGTTCCTAAGGAATACAGACCATTGGTCCTACAAACAGGCCATGACTCCCCTATGGCAGGTCATATGGGGATCAAAAAAGCATTGTTTCGTATTACGTCACAATTTTATTGGCCTGGGGTTAACAAAGATACAAAGTTGTACTGCAGATCTTGTACAACATGCCAAGGTATAGCACGTAAGGGCAGATTCCATACGGCACCCTTACAAATTACGGACGTGCCTGAAAGACCATTCAAAAAGATCGCAGTAGATATAGTGGGTCCTTTGTCAATTGCTTCAAATAATGGATTTCGTTATATTTTAACTTGCGTAGATCTTTGCACGCGATGGCCAGAAACCATACCTTTAAAAACCATCACGACTGCATCTGTATCTGATGCATTATTTTCCATATTCTGTCGTATCGGTTTTCCAGAGGACATTTTGTCAGATCGAGGATCACAATTTACGTCCAATATTATGAGGGATCTAGAGTCTATGTTATCTGTTCACCATTCTTTTTGTAGTGCTTATAGGCCACGGTCGAACGGTGTTTGTGAGCGCTATAATGGGACGCTTAACCAGATACTGGCTAAGATCACGGAAGAGTGCCCGCGTGAATGGGACCGTCTCCTTCCGGCGGCATTGTTCGCTTTTCGAGAGTACCCCAAGAAAGCACTGGCTTTTCTCCATTCGAATTGGTCTATGGGTCGAATCCTCGCGGACCAATGATGATACTTTAAGATTTGCTGGTTGGAGCATTAGTGGATACACCCACTCGAAACAGCTATGAGTTGGTTATTGATCTCCGACAGCGAATCATTGATGCGTGCACTTATGCATCTGAAAGTATCAAAACTGCTACTCAAAGATCAAGGTAATTACATAATCAAAAAAGAACTTTAAGATTCTTTAAACCAGGTGAAAAAGTTTGGTTATTATTGCCACATAATGACAATAAATTATTAATATCATGGCAAGGTCCATTTGATATTATCAGACAAGTCACAGATGTTGACTATTCTGTGAACATTAGAGGGAAAATCAAAACCTTTCATGTCAACATGCTAAAATTAGCAGTAGAAAGACCACAGGAGTTAATTCCTGTCATTAACTCTATTAGTGATTCTTCACATCATGCTGCCTCTTTTGCAGTTGTTCATGAGGAAGATACTACGTCATCTATTCCTTTACACTTTCAATTACCTTCCTTACAATCATCAGAGTCTTGGAAAGATGTAACTATTTCATCTTAGTTATCTTCTTCACAACAATGTCAAGTTCGGGAAATTCTTATTTCTTTCGATGATGTTCTGACTGATCTTCCAGGTCAGACATCACTTATCCCCCATGACATTATCCTTACTGATTATCAACCTATTAAACTAAGACCATATCCTATATCTTTACACCACAAAGATAGGGTAGAGAAAGAGTTAAAAGAGATGATACGCTGGGGTGTTATATCTCCTTCGGAATCACCATATGCATTCCTAATGGTGATTGTTAAGAAGAAGGATGATTCCTTACGTATATGCATTGATTTTAGGCGACTGAACAGAATTACAGTTACAGATGCCGAACCTATGCATCTATTAGATGATCTTCTATCACAAGTATCTAACGCTACTTTCTTTAGTAAATTAGATCTTTCTAAAGGCTATTGGCAAATTCCACTTGCCGAACATGCTAAACCATACACAGCGTTCACAACTCCATTTGGTCTTTTCCAATGGAATTACATGTGTTTTGGTTTAGTAAACGCACTGCGACGTTTGTGCGCATGATGCGCCGTCTTCTTGGCGATCGGAAAGATGTCATCACGTACATCGATGACATCTGCTTATTTCATGACTCATGGGAAGACCACATTGATGGTTTAACTTCTCTTCTCCATACCTTACGTAAACACGGTTTGACTGTGCGACCTTCAAAGGTCCAAATAGGTTGTCAGGAAATCTCTTTTCTTGGTCACCGCATAGGTAACCACAAACTATATCCTGATGACAATAAGTCAAAAGAATTCTAGATATTTCTACCCCTTCGACTAAGAAGAAGGTTAGAAGCATTTTAAGCTTAATTAACTATTACCATAAATTCATCCCGCACTTCGCACAACTATCTGCACCTTTGTCCGCACTGTTGGCCAAAGGTAGTCCTAATAAGATACGTTGGGAACCAGATTGCGAAAGCGCCTTGGTAACTATTAAGAAATTATTTTCTAATACACCTATTTTGTTGTTACCAAATATACGTATTCCATTCACACTTCAATCAGATGCCTCGAGTTATGGAATCGGTGTCTGTTTGTTACAATGCTACAAGGGAACACTCCATCCTTGTTTCTTCGTGTCACGAAAACTGACTTCAGCTGAACAGAAGTATGCGACAGGTGAACGTGAGCTCCTGTCTTTGGTATGGTGCCTCGAGAAGTTGTCAAGATACCTCATCGGCACGCACTTTTACATCATGACAGACCACAGCCCTCTTACGTACATTACATCCAGAACTAAGCGGAATTCGAGAATTCACAGATGGTACTTGCTTCTCCGGGAATTTTCGTTTACGATTCTGCCTATTGCTGGATCAGACAATAATTTGGCGGATTTACTATCGCGCAGTTTCTCCGAGAAAAAAATGAATTAACTCTTTAGTTACAATTTTGAGAATTGCTAGTACTTATTATTATAAATGTTATTGTTCGTATTTAATGATTATTGTAATCATAAGTGGATAGTACTAATACTCATATATTCTAGAGACGGACGTCTTTTCCACCACTATCACACGTGCCGCAAGTGTCACGTTTGGGAGTGAGGGGGATGATGTGGAGGATTGTTTCATGTTTACAGGCATTTGAGTTGTGTTGTTCGTCCATCACAGGTGATGAAGACCACTCTGTTCATCCAATTATTTAGGAATATGTTAGGTTAGTCTATGGGTACGAAGGTGACTGATGAGCCCGATGTGGGCCTGGAAAGATCTCGGACAGTGTGGGCAGGGAATGTTTGCTTCATGTGAAGGTTTTATTACACGGTCCTTTCTAGCTTGTCTCCGCTGTTCCGCTGCTGCTCTTCTGGATGATTCGCATGCCGCTGCACCTTTATGAAGAGATGTGCGCCAAGCAGTTCGGTCTTGCGCAGCAGCTTCCCATGTGTCTGGGTTTATGTCAAAGGTTTTCAATGACGTCTTTAACGTGTCTTTGAAGCGCTTCTTTTGGCCACCATGGGAGCGTTTACCCTTCTGCATCTCACCATAAAAGAGTATCTTTGGCAGTCGATGGTCTGGCATGCGGACTACATGACCTGCCCAGCGAATCTGTGACTGCATCAGAATAGTATCAATACTAGGGATACCAGCTCTGTCAAGAACGGCGGTATCCGGGATCTTGTCTTGCCATTTGATGTTCATTATCTTCCTGAGACAGACTGTATGGAAGGGGTTTAGCTTCTTTACGTGGCGCCTGTATACAGTCCATGTTTCACATGCATATAGCAGCACTGGAAGCACCGCAGCTCTGTACACCTTCAGCTTTGTCTGTAGGCTAATGCCACTTCGATGCCAAACGTTGGTGTACAGTCTGCCAAATGTGGTGCTGGCTTTGGAGATCTTGGTGTTCACCTCATCATCAATGACAATGTTCTGAGATAGTGTGCTACCAAGGTATGTGAATCTGTTCACAACATTCAGTTTCTCACCATTAACCTTGATGACTGGCTCAGTATAAACTGTGCCAGGAGCTGGTTGGTACATGATTTCTGTTTTCTTCGTGTTGATGGTAAGCCCAAAGTTGGCGCAGGCTTCGGAGAATCTATCCACACAATGCTGCAGATCAGCCTCTGAGCCAGCATTGAGGGCACAATCATCGGCAAACAGAAGATCTCTGATGGTGTGTGATTTGACCTTGGTTTTTGCTTGAAGCCTCCTAAGGTTAAACAATTTTCCATCAATACGATAACTAATGTCGATTCCTGTGTCCCCATCTCTAAAAGCATCAGTCAGCATAGCAGAAAACATGATACTGAACAGAGTCGGTGCAAGTACGCACCCTTGTTTAACTCTATTTGAGACGGGGAAAGGCTCTGATAGCTCACCGTTTTCCTGAACTCTAGCCTGCATTCCATCATGCAGTTGCTGCACTATTGTGATAAATTTCTTTGGACAGCCGTATTTTGCCATGATCTTCCATAGACCCTCTCTATTGACCGTGTCGAACGCCTTTGTCAAGTCGATGAAAGCTGTGTACAGGTCACAGTGCTGTTCTTGGCATTTTTCTTGTAGCTGTCTTGCAGCGAACACCATATCTGGGGTTCCACGTTCTTTCCGGAATCCACACTGACTTTCAGGTAAAAGACCTTTGTCAAGATGAGCCGTAAGGCGATTCAAAAGGATTCTGGCGAATATCTTCCCAGCGATTGATAAAAGAGAGATGCCTCGATGATTGTTACAGTCTTGGCGATTACCTTTACGTTTATATAGATGTATAATTGACGCATCTTTGAGATCGTGTGGGATGGTTTCACTCTGCCACATTTGCTGGAAGATCATGTGAAGTTTCTCTATCAGAACTGCACCGCCATCTTTATAAACCTCAACAGGAATTGAATCGGAGCCGGGGGCCTTTCCACTAGACAGTTGACGAATCGCTTTTTTTGTTTCCTCCAGGGTTGGTACATCATCTAATGCTTCATTTATAGGAATTTGGGGCAGGCGGATGATGGCTTCGTCATTAATAGATGATGGCTGGTTCAGAATATTATTAAAATGTTCAGCCCAGCGTTGGAGCATTTTTTCCTTGTCTGTAATTAGTGTATTCCCATCTGCATTAAGAAGGGGAATTGATCCTGATGATGTTGGACCATAGACCGCTTTGAGTGCAAGGTAAAAATTTTTCAAGTCATGGCTGTCAGCAAAGCCTTGGAGCTCATCTGCTTTATTACTCAGCCATGAATCCCGCATCTGGCGTAGTTTATGTTGGACGATTCTACGCATGTTGTTGAAAGCGTCTTTCTTGGATGTAGATTTTGGATCATTTAAATATGCTTTATGGAGATGGTGTTTCTCAGCCAACATCTGCTTTATATCATCTGAGTTCTCATCAAACCAGTCATTTTATTTCTTGATGGAAGGACCCAGGACCTCTGTAGCAGTGTTGTAGATCTGCTCACTTAGGGCTGCCCAATTTGTTTCCACACTTTGGCCGTCTAGCGAGATAGATTTGAGACGGTCTTCTAAGGTGTCAGTAAATGACTGTTTGATTTTTGTTTTCTTTAGTTTGGTGACATCCAGCCTCTTTTGAGTTTTCTTCCCCTGAGGGCGCCTGGCTGGTTGGATACGAATTTTCAGTTTAGATACAATGAGGCGATGATCAGTCCAACATTCGGCACCACACATGGACTTGGTCACCCGGACATCTTGCCTGTCCTTCTTCCTAACAATTACATAGTCAATTAAGTGCCAATGCTTTGAGCGAGGGTGCATCCAGGAGGTCCTGTTGCGGGTAGGAAGTCGAAAAATTGTGTTGGTGATAAGGAGGTCATGTTCTGCGCAAGTCTGGAGGAGAAGTCCATTGCTGTTACAGCGACCCACGCCGTACCTTCCAATAGTGCCATTCCAAGAGATGTTATCTGAGCCTACTCTTGCATTAAAGTCACCAAGAATGATGAGCTTATCTGCTTTAGGAACTGATGCAATGACTGCATGTAGTTCTTCATAAAACTTATCCTTGACGTCATCCTGGTTTGTCATAGTTGGTGTATACGCGCTAATGATGGTGGCATGTTTTCTTCCATAAAACAGGGGGATCTTGACCGTCATCAGTCGGTCATTTATTCCCTTTAGGGGCCCCGCTAACTTGCCAACAATTGCTGTTTTGATTGCAAATCCAACCCCTGCTTCTCGTCTTTCTTCAGTTCCTCTTCCGCTCCAAAGGAATGTATAACCTGCACCCTTTTCGCAAAGTTGGCCCTCGCCTGCAAGTCGAGTTTCACTCAGTGCTGCTATGTCAATGTTGTACCTGGCCAGTTCTCTCCCAAACAGGGCAGTTCGTCTCTCAGGTCTGTTTGCGTTAAAGTCTTTGTCAAGGAGAGTGCGCACATTCCATGCGCCTAGAATGAGGGGGGAAAATCTGTCCTTTCTTTTTCTTATATGTCGCCCGCCGAAGTAGGGTACCCACCAACCGCGGTAAGCTGGTTAGGTAATGGTGGAGCAGGCAATGTTTAGGGCACCTTTTCTAGCCCCTTTTTCATGCCATGGAGGTGAGCAGTGCTTTCCTAAAGAGGGCTGCTCAGACACTCAGGGAGCTGCCGAATCCCACTGCTGCTCCGATCAGTGGAAGACGACCATATGGCCTGAGCCGCCTGTGTGTAGGTCTACGACTGCCAGCGTACCCACGCCTGCCGCTTCGCCGCTCGCCCATCGCCACAGGACTTGTTGTGAGTGGATGGATGAATGGATGAAAGAGTGACTTGCGCGGTGATTTGGATTAAAGTGAGGAAGAGTTGCGCAATTCGTCGACCTCACTCTCTCGCCTGGGTCCATCTCAATCCAGTGGCAAGACAAGTCAAGACGACTGGAGATGAAGTCAGGTGCAGTGGATGACCAGGGCTTTCTACGTGCCTCGCCGTGCTCCTTACGCTCCACAGCGCGTTGCTGGTAATCGCCGTCATGCCCGTTGAACCAACAGGTGGTTTCTTCCGCACAGTCTATCGAATCCAGTCTTCGCATGCATGGGTAGGCAGACCCTAACTCACCGAAGGTTTATAACCATTCGGCTACCCTCACCTAATTTAGCCGGCCTGTCAAAGCCGTTGCCCAAGGGGTGGCCGCTGTCGCATGCTGACAGCTACGAGGAGCCACAGGTGAGAGCTGGATGCCAGGTTTGGACCAAAGGTGGCCGAGCTGCCCTGAAAAGGGCATGACAGCTCCTTCACCAGAGGTACTACCAATACCTGACTTCCCAACACCCCTTGGCATTTGAGTTAGGCCGACTCGAATGACTGTATCATGGAACACCTCAAATGAATGAATATATTAATGATCGATGATGTCAGGGATTGTTGCATGTGTGCAGGCATTTGGATTCGAGCTCGATCCGAATGGGTGTACCGTGGAACACCGCAAATGAATATATATTAACGACATAGGATGCATATCTCTATGCATGACGCGTAGGACTTAGTAACGTCATTCGAATTGTGGGTTTTGACCCTAACGGCAGTGTGTTTTACAAGTGTGGCCTAGCCACTATGATATGTGTGGTATAACCACTTAGGACTGTGTGGCATTGTCCACTGAATTTATATGTGTGGCTGGGAAGCCAATTAAGCAGTGTGTTCTTGGATCAAACGTAGGTCGTGTCGTTCTTAACGCAGTTTGTATATATGGCGGATTAGCCTGGCATTGTATGCCAAATGAACATTCGTAACTAGCAGCAGGAGTAAGACTAGTGTAAACGAATATTATATAGCTAGCAGCAGACGTAAGCCTAGTGTAACAAGGATATTAGACGACTAGCAGCAGATGTAAGCCTAGCGTAAGGAGGATATTGCAAAACTAGCAGTAGAAGTAAGTCTAGTGGGAAAATGGCTATTATTAAACTAGCAACCGGAGTAAGTCTAGTTAGCCTATGAATTTATGCCACAGGATGTTGGCCGAAAGGAACTGACCGTTAAACAGAACTATATATTAGTGAACATGTGCTTTAATGAAGAATAAGAACTCAGGCAACACGTACATGAACTGTGATTATGAACTATGTCTTTAAATAGTTGTGTCTGCCCATGAAATGAGAGTGTTAATTAAACATGTTTAAGTCGTCAAATACTGGTCTTATTAAATGCCGTATTATGAGTTCAAATTCCATACTGTTTTATTCAATCATAATGACCAGTGACACTTAATGCCTAAACACGCTGCATCTCACATTGCTGATATTAATAAGGCAAGAAAACAGACAGATCAGTCAATATTCATAACTTTAATATGAAGCATGTTCCAGTATCAACACATGACACGGGTTACTAGAGACAATATCGATACTAACGTAGTGCCTAACGGAATCCTGTAAAATAGATAAATGAACCCGGAGGACTTTGACATTCTAAGATCAGAATACGCACGCAACATCTTGGTCATCCAAAGTATATAGAGCCTCAGCATAAACTGGTGTCAGAGATTGTCTTAGTCCTTAACACTTATCATGCGACCACATGGTTTCGTGTATCTTCCTAGACAAAAAGTCTGGGTTAACAATAGGAATGTTGCTCAGCGAAAGTCAACGTGGTAAATTCGCTCCTTCGCTAAGCGTCGCCGATAACAAAGGAGAATAATAACCAGGAGAAGGGGATTGGTGAGAGGTGTGACCAGATGTGATAAGATAACCTTTGTGGAGGAGAACGTAAACAACGAATACTGGAAGAATTAGCACGTAAACAGAATTGCAACGTAATAATGCCGGAGAGGAGTGAAGACCAGTATAGAAAGAACGAACATATTTCGTGACATTCATAATGAGCTCGATATTAATTAGAAAAAAAAGTGCTCTTGTGTTAAACGATATCACCCAAACATTACAAGAATTCCATTGTGCAAACACATTTTTTCTATATATTATCAGGCATAATTGTACCCTGCTGCTAGATAAACGTATCTAGACACAGCGACCTTCAGAACAATAATATTGCTTGGTTATGTAAATATCATTAACACATAAGGAAGGGAAACCCGAGGCCTGTAAACAGTAAATAAATATTGGACAAACATAAAGGTATGTTTCTGACCGGTCATCGAAGCATCATTTTTTGGTGATGCCTAGCTGGCCGGGAGGATAGTGTGATTCGCTTGCATAGCTAGGCGGTGTTGTCGCACGGAAGGTCCAGGGTTCGAATCCTGGGTAAGCCACTCACGTCGGTTGTTTTTCTGTTGTCTAGTGTTCTACTTCTTTATTTCTTACGAGTGCCTGAAAACATACCTTTATGTTTGTCTAATATTTATTTATGTAAACATCACCATCATGACTTAAGGAGGAATTATCAACGCACATTTATTGGCGGGAAATAAAACAAGTGCATGTGTCCTTGACCTATAAATTCGCTTAAGATTTAGTGCTGATCAAGTGTATTAATCCGTCTATTCCATTGTAGGGTTGGGGGGGAGGGGGTAGTATGCTTCAGAAGATAATATTTATAAAATGTAATACAGAAAAATAACTTTGATCGAGTAAAAAAGTAATAAAAAAATGGTAAAAGTACTAAAATATATATTAATATTTTTTCATTATTATTTGTACCGATCGTTGTGATTGTTCCATAAAGCGCGAATGTAGCTATAAACAATGTTAGGTCTAAAAAATGAGGTTCCACTCTGGCTCGACTTAACGGACTCGACTTACGACTCGACTTGGGACCAGTGTTAGGGACTTGCGACTTGACTTGAGACTTGTACTAAAAGACTTGAGACACGTTAAGAAAGACTTGACGACAACTCTGCAAATTCCCATCTGACTAATAGTAATACGGAATAGAAATACAGAAGAAGCTACACAATAGTGTATCACATGAAAAAGTAGAAGTGAAAGAGAGTTCTACATGAAGAAATATTGTCTGGAAATATGTTGGAACAGAATAAACAAGAGCCGAAGAAAACTCTGGTATGTTCTCTTTCAGCCAGCCTCGGTTTCACTTCACTCAGCTTTCATTGTGCTTAGACACTTATTAGAAATCCCTTTTGATTTGTTAAAGCTTTAGATTCTTGCGACATTCCTGCACGTGCAATGCCTTTAAAACAGAACTTTGAGGGAGGCGGGAAATGTTTGACTATTTGTTTCTTATATACATTTACACACATCTCTTTACAAATAGAGTTTATTGGCAATAGTTTTACGGTAAAAGAATTATGTCTTAGGGGTTGCGCGGATTGTGAAAAAAAATTATCAGTGTGGGTTGCGATTTGGCACAAAGATTGGAAAACACTGTTCTAACCAATAACACGAGGAGTGAGGCAGGTTTTTGCTCTTTCACCTTATCTGTTATCTCTATGCTGGGAAAAACATCCGGAACTCAGCGTGAACGATGGATCAGAATATGGACTGAAGGTTGCAATGTAAATGACCTCCGCTAAGGGCTTATACTTTATAACCTATTAGGATAAAAAAAAAACAGTGAGACAGGATAGTGGGTAGGTTTGAAAGAAATTGCACAAAAATAAATTACAAATGAGGGAGGGAAACCAAAGGCCTGTTACCCCCCCCTCCAGTAAATTAATATGAATCCCACCAAGGAACCGGCAAAATGGTTGCTGAAAATACATCTCATCTTGGCAAGAATCTATCTAGCTGACGACAATAGAATGATGATAGGAGTAACACAGAAAAAGCTTATTCAAACACTTAGGCACATTTAATAACGTTAGATAGAAAATCTTAGGCACATTTAATAACATTAGATAGAAAATCTTAAGGACATTGAATAACGTAAGATAGAAAATCTTAGGCACATTTAATAACGTTAGATAGAAAATCTTTGGTACATTTAATAACGTTAGATAGAAAATCTTAGGCACATTTAATAATGTTAAATAGAAAATCTTAGGCACATTTAATAACGTTAGGTAGAAAATCTTAGGCACATTTAATAACGTTAGATAGAAAATCTTAGGCACATTTAATAACGTTAGATAGAAAATCTTAGGCACATTTAATAACGTTATATTGAAAATCTTAGGCACATTTAATAACGTTAGATAGAAAATCTTAGGCACATTTAATAACGTTAGATAGAAAATCTTAGGCACATTTAATAACGTTAGATAGAAAATCTTATGCACATTTAATAACGTTAGATAGAAAATCTTAGGCACATTTAATAACGTTAAATAAAAAATCTTATGCACATTTAATAACGTTAAATAGAAAATCTTATGCACATTTAATAACGTTAGATAGAAAATCTTATGCACATTTAATAACGTTAGATAGAAAATCTTAGGCACATTTAATAACGTTAAATAGAAAATCTTATGCACATTTAATAACGTTAAATAGAAAATCTTATGCACATTTAATAACGTTAGATAGAAAATCTTAGGCACATTTAATAACGTTAGATAGAAAATCTTATGCACATTTAATAACGTTAAATAGAAAATCTTATGCACATTTAATAACGTTAGATAGAAAATCTTAGGCACATTTTATAACGTTAGATAGAAAATCTTAGGCACATTTAATAACGTTAGATAGAAAATCTTATGCACATTTAATAACGTTAGATAGAAAATCTTAGGCACATTTAATAACGTTAGATAGAAAATCTTATGCACATTTAATAACGTTAGATAGAAAATCTTAGGCACATTTAATAACGTTAGATAGAAAATCTTATGCACATTTAATAACGTTAGATAGAAAATCTTAGGCACATTTAATAACGTTAGATAGCAAATTTTATGCACATTTAATAACGTTAGATAGAAAATCTTAGGCACATTTAATAACGTTAGATAGAAAATCTTATGCACATTTAATAACGTTAGATAGAAAATCTTATGCACATTTAATAACGTTAGATAGAAAATCTTATGCACATTTAATAACGTTAGATAGAAAATCTTATGCACATTTAATAACGTTAGATAGAAAATCTTATGCACATTTAATAACGTTAGATAGAAAATCTTATGCACATTTAATAACGTTAGATAGAAAATCTTAGGCACATTTAATAACGTTAGATAGAAAATCTGGGAGCATCAGGCGACCTATTACTCCTAAAGGTCCTACAGGCAGCATGGTGCAACAAGACCATACCAAAGGATTGGGAGATTGCCATCATAACACCAATTTTCAAAAAGGGTGACAATCGACAATGTGGAAACCATAGAGGCATATCCCTTCTCAGTGTCCCTGGTAAAATCTACTCTAGAATCCTAGAGCAGAGACTCCGACGCCTAGCTGAGCCACAATTGGATGAGGTCCAGTGCGGATTTCGAGCAAATCGAAGTACTCAAGACCTAATCTTCACACTCAGACAGCTGAGTGAAAAGGCCCTTGAGTATAAGAGTGAGATCCATCTTTGTTTCATAGATCTGGAAAAGGCGTTTGACAGGGTCCCCTGGAGCAAACTTTGGGACTGTTTGGCAAGGAAGAATATTCCAGCACCTCTGATTCATGCTATACAGAGCTTCTACAAGTCTTGCAGAAATTATGTGAGGACAGCAAACCATAAGTCAGAAGAGTTCAGGACCACCACTGGTTAAGACAAGGTGATATCCTATCACCTTACCTCTTCATACTCCTTATGGACGATGTCATCAAGGCATGTAAGGAGAGAACAAGAAAGTATTCAGTGGGGTACTGGAAGATGAGACAGGTCTATATTTCGGAGCTGGCATTTGCTGATGATGTTGCCCTGATTGCTAAATCAGAGGCACATCTCCAATCCAACCTGCAAGTCTGGAAGGAAGAGCTGGAGAAGAGAGGGATGGTCGTAAGCAGCTCTAAAACAAAATCCATGGTGATATCACGAGAAGAAAGAAAACATCAGATTAAGTTTGGAGGACAGGTCCTGGAGCAGGTCGACCACTTTAAATATCTCGGAGCTATTATAGACCGAAAGGGAGGCATCAAAGAAGAGTTGGCCACTCGAAAAGCAGCGGCTGGGAGACTTTTTCAGGCCATAAATCGTGGATTCCGCAGCAAGAAAGAGGGTGGTAAGAAAACGAAGATGGCTGTATACCGCTCCACCTATGTCCCAGTCTTGACATATGGATGCGAGTCGTGGGCAATGACTACAACCCACAAAAGCCAGAACCAAACCTCAGAAATGAGGTATCTGAGGAAAGTGGTTGAAGTAACAAGAAGAGACATGGTCCGCAACCAGACGATCCGTCAAGGCCTAAAATCCCATCCGCTGCAGACCCAAATAGAACAGTCCCAACTAAGATGGTTTTGGCCATGTCTGCAGAATGGGAGAAGATCGGCTACCACGACAAGCATGGGAAACAAAGAGCCAGGGATCCCAGACCTCCAGGACGACCCAGAGTCCGCTGGGAGGACAACATTAGACAATCTTTGAAGGACCGAGGACTAGAATGGAACCAGGCCAGGAAGAAGACAGCTGATAGAATGGTCTGGCGCTCTCTCTTCCAAACCTCTACACCTCACGGTAGAAGGGGAACGACTAAGTAAGTAAGTAAGTAAGATAGAAAATCTTATGCACATTTAATAACGTTAGATAGAAAATCTTAGGCACATTTAATAACGTTAGATAGAAAATCTTAGGCACATTTAATAACGTTAGATAGAAAATCTTAGGCACATTTAATAACGTTAGATAGAAAATCTTAGGTACATTTAATAACGTTAGATAGAAAATCTTAGGCACATTTAATAACGTTAGATAGAAAATCTTAGGCACATTTAATAACGTTAGATAGAAAATCTTAGGCACATTTAATAACGTTAGATAGAAAATCTTAGGCACATTTAATAACGTTAGATAGAAAATCTTAGGCACATTTAATAACGTTAGATAGAAAATCTTAGGCACATTTAATAACGTTAGATAGAAAATCTTAGGCACATTTAATAACGTTAGATAGAAAATCTTAGGCACATTTAATAACGTTAGATAGAAAATCTTAGGCACATTTAATAACGTTAGATAGAAAATCTTAGGCACATTTAATAACGTTAGATAGAAAATCTTAGGCACATTTAATAACGTTAGATAGAAAATCTTAGGCACATTTAATAACGTTAGATAGAAAATCTTAGGCACATTTAATAACGTTAGATAGAAAATCTTAGGCACATTTAATAACGTTAGATAGAAAATCTTAGGCACATTTAATAACGTTAGATAGAAAATAACGTTAGATAGAAAATCTTAGGCACATTTAATAACGTTAGATAGAAAATCTTAGGCACATTTAATAACGTTAGATAGAAAATCTTAGGCACATTTAATAACGTTAGATAGAAAATCTTAGGCACATTTAATAACGTTAGATAGAAAATCTTAGGCACATTTAATAACGTTAGATAGAAAATCTTAGGCACATTTAATAACGTTAGATAGAAAATCTTAGGCACATTTAATAACGTTAGATAGAAAATCTTAGGCACATTTAATAACGTTAGATAGAAAATCTTAGGCACATTTAATAACGTTAGATAGAAAATCTTAGGCACATTTAATAACGTTAGATAGAAAATCTTAGGCACATTTAATAACGTTAGATAGAAAATCTTAGGCACATTTAATAACGTTAGATAGAAAATCTTAGGCACATTTAATAACGTTAGATAGAAAATCTTAGGCACATTTAATAACGTTAGATAGAAAATCTTAGGCACATTTAATAACGTTAGATAGAAAATCTTAGGCACATTTAATAACGTTAGATAGAAAATCTTAGGCACATTTAATAACGTTAGATAGAAAATCTTAGGCACATTTAATAACGTTAGATAGAAAATCTTAGGCACATTTAATAACGTTAGATAGAAAATCTTAGGCACATTTAATAACGTTAGATAGAAAATCTTAGGCACATTTAATAACGTTAGATAGAAAATCTTAGGCACATTTAATAACGTTAGATAGAAAATCTTAGGCACATTTAATAACGTTAGATAGAAAATCTTAGGACATTTAATAACGTTAGATAGAAAATCTTAGGCACATTTAATAACGTTAGATAGAAAATCTTAGGCACATTTAATAACGTTAGATAGAAAATCTTAGGCACATTTAATAACGTTAGATAGAAAATCTTAGGCACATTTAATAACGTTAGATAGAAAATCTTATGGACATTTAATAACGTTAGATAGAAAATCTTAGGCACATTTAATAACGTTAGATAGAAAATCTTAGGCACATTTAATAACGTTAGATAGAAAATCTTATGGACATTTAATAACGTTAGATAGAAAATCTTATGGACATTTAATAACGTTAGATAGAAAATCTTAGGCACATTTAATAACGTTAGATAGAAAATCTTAGGCACATTTAATAACGTTAGATAGAAAATCTTATGGACATTTAATAACGTTAGATAGAAAATCTTATGGACATTTAATAACGTTAGATAGAAAATCTTATGGACATTTAATAACGTTAGATAGAAAATCTTAGGCACATTTAATAACGTTAGATAGAAAATCTTAGGCACATTTAATAACGTTAGATAGAAAATCTTATGGACATTTAATAACGTTAGATAGAAAATCTTAGGCACATTTAATAACGTTAGATAGAAAATCTTATGGACATTTAATAACGTTAGATAGAAAATCTTAGGCACATTTAATAACGTTAGATAGAAAATCTTAGGCACATTTAATAACGTTAGATAGAAAATCTTAGGCACATTTAATAACGTTAGATAGAAAATCTTAGGCACATTTAATAACGTTAGATAGAAAATCTTAGGCACATTTAATAACGTTAGATAGAAAATCTTATGCACATTTAATAACGTTAGATAGAAAATCTTAGGCACATTTAATAACGTTAGATAGAAAATCTTAGGCACATTTAATAACGTTAGATAGAAAATCTTAGGCACATTTAATAACGTTAGATAGAAAATCTTAGGCACATTTAATAACGTTAGATAGAAAATCTTAGGCACATTTAATAACGTTAGATAGAAAATCTTAGGCACATTTAATAACGTTAGATAGAAAATCTTAGGCACATTTAATAACGTTAGATAGAAAATCTTAGGCACATTTAATAACGTTAGATAGAAAATCTTAGGCACATTTAATAACGTTAGATAGAAAATCTTATGCACATTTAATAACGTTAGATAGAAAATCTTAGGCACATTTAATAACGTTAGATAGAAAATCTTAGGCACATTTAATAACGTTAGATAGAAAATCTTAGGCACATTTAATAACGTTAGATAGAAAATCTTAGGCACATTTAATAACGTTAGATAGAAAATCTTAGGCACATTTAATAACGTTAGATAGAAAATCTTAGGCACATTTAATAACGTTAGATAGAAAATCTTAGGCACATTTAATAACGTTAGATAGAAAATCTTAGGCACATTTAATAACGTTAGATAGAAAATCTTAGGCACATTTAATAACGTTAGATAGAAAATCTTAGGCACATTTAATAACGTTAGATAGAAAATCTTAGGCACATTTAATAACGTTAGATAGAAAATCTTAGGCACATTTAATAACGTTAGATAGAAAATCTTAGGCACATTTAATAACGTTAGATAGAAAATCTTAGGCACATTTAATAACGTTAGATAGAAAATCTTAGGCACATTTAATAACGTTAGATAGAAAATCTTAGGCACATTTAATAACGTTAGATAGAAAATCTTAGGCACATTTAATAACGTTAGATAGAAAATCTTAGGCACATTTAATAACGTTAGATAGAAAATCTTAGGCACATTTAATAACGTTAGATAGAAAATCTTAGGCACATTTAATAACGTTAGATAGAAAATCTTAGGCACATTTAATAACGTTAGATAGAAAATCTTAGGCACATTTAATAACGTTAGATAGAAAATCTTAGGCACATTTAATAACGTTAGATAGAAAATCTTAGGCACATTTAATAACGTTAGATAGAAAATCTTAGGCACATTTAATAACGTTAGATAGAAAATCTTAGGCACATTTAATAACGTTAGATAGAAAATCTTAGGCACATTTAATAACGTTAGATAGAAAATCTTAGGCACATTTAATAACGTTAGATAGAAAATCTTATGCACATTTAATAACGTTAGATAGAAAATCTTAGGCACATTTAATAACGTTAGATAGAAAATGTGCATAAGATTTTCTATCTAACGTTAGATAGAAAATCTTAGGCACATTTAATAACGTTAGATAGAAAATCTTAGGCACATTTAATAACGTTAGATAGAAAATCTTAGGCACATTTAATAACGTTAGATAGAAAATCTTAGGCACATTTAATAACGTTAGATAGAAAATCTTAGGCACATTTAATAACGTTAGATAGAAGAAAATCTTAGGCACATTTAATAACGTTAGATAGAAAATCTTAGGCACATTTAATAACGTTAGATAGAAAATCTTAGGCACATTTAATAACGTTAGATAGAAAATCTTAGGCACATTTAATAACGTTAGATAGAAAATCTTATGCACATTTAATAACGTTAGATAGAAAATCTTAGGCACATTTAATAACGTTAGATAGAAAATCTTAGGCACATTTAATAACGTTAGATAGAAAATCTTAGGCACATTTAATAACGTTAGATAGAAAATCTTAGGCACATTTAATAACGTTAGATAGAAAATCTTAGGCACATTTAATAACGTTAGATAGAAAATCTTAGGCACATTTAATAACGTTAGATAGAAAATCTTAGGCACATTTAATAACGTTAGATAGAAAATCTTAGGCACATTTAATAACGTTAGATAGAAAATCTTAGGCACATTTAATAACGTTAGATAGAAAATCTTAGGCACATTTAATAACGTTAGATAGAAAATCTTAGGCACATTTAATAACGTTAGATAGAAAATCTTAGGCACATTTAATAACGTTAGATAGAAAATCTTATGGAGAAAATCTTAGGCACATTTAATAACGTTAGATAGAAAATCTTAGGCACATTTAATAACGTTAGATAGAAAATCTTAGGCACATTTAATAACGTTAGATAGAAAATCTTAGGCACATTTAATAACGTTAGATAGAAAATCTTAGGCACATTTAATAACGTTAGATAGAAAATCTTAGGCACATTTAATAACGTTAGATAGAAAATCTTAGGCACATTTAATAACGTTAGATAGAAAATCTTAGGCACATTTAATAGGCACATTTAATAACGTTAGATAGAAAATCTTAGGCACATTTAATAACGTTAGATAGAAAATCTTAGGCACATTTAATAACGTTAGATAGAAAATCTTAGGCACATTTAATAACGTTAGATAGAAAATCTTAGGCACATTTAATAACGTTAGATAGAAAATCTTAGGCACATTTAATAACGTTAGATAGAAAATCTTAGGCACATTTAATAACGTTAGATAGAAAATCTTAGGCACATTTAATAACGTTAGATGTGCCTAAGATTTTCTATCTAACGTTATTTAATAACGTTAGATAGAAAATCTTAGGCACATTTAATAACGTTAGATAGAAAATCTTAGGCACATTTAATAACGTTAGATAGAAAATCTTAGGCACATTTAATAACGTTAGATAGAAAATCTTAGGCACATTTAATAACTTAGATAGAAAATCTTAGGCACATTTAATAACGTTAGATAGAAAATCTTAGGCACATTTAATAACGTTAGATAGAAAATCTTAGGCACATTTAATAACGTTAGATAGAAAATCTTAGGCACATTTAATAACGTTAGATAGAAAATCTTAGGCACATTTAATAACGTTAGATAGAAAATCTTAGGCACATTTAATAACGTTAGATAGAAAATCTTAGGCACATTTAATAACGTTAGATAGAAAATCTTAGGCACATTTAATAACGTTAGATAGAAAAATCTTAGGCACATTTAATAACGTTAGATAGAAAATCTTAGGCACATTTAATAACGTTAGATAGAAAATCTTAGGCACATTTAATAACGTTAGATAGAAAATCTTAGGCACATTTAATAACGTTAGATAGAAAATCTTAGGCACATTTAATATTTAATAACGTTAGATAGAAAATCTTAGGCACATTTAATAACGTTAGATAGAAAATCTTAGGCACATTTAATAACGTTAGATAGAAAATCTTAGGCACATTTAATAACGTTAGATAGAAAATCTTAGGCACATTTAATAACGTTAGATAGAAAATCTTAGGCACATTTAATAACGTTAGATAGAAAATCTTAGGCACATTTAATAACGTTAGATAGAAAATCTTAGGCACATTTAATAACGTTAGATAGAAAATCTTAGGCACATTTAATAACGTTAGATAGAAAATCTTAGGCACATTTAATAACGTTAGATAGAAAATCTTAGGCACATTTAATAACGTTAGATAGAAAATCTTAGGCACATTTAATAACGTTAGATAGAAAATCTTAGGCACATTTAATAACGTTAGATAGAAAATCTTAGGCACATTTAATAACGTTAGATAGAAAATCTTAGGCACATTTAATAACGTTAGATAGAAAATCTTAGGCACATTTAATAACGTTAGATAGAAAATCTTAGGCACATTTAATAACGTTAGATAGAAAATCTTAGGCACATTTAATAACGTTAGATAGAAAATCTTAGGCACATTTAATAACGTTAGAGGCACATTTAATAACGTTAGATAGAAAATCATAGGCCCATTTAATAACGTTAGATAGAAAATCTTAGGCACATTTAATAACGTTAGATAGAAAATCTTAGGCACATTAGTAACGTTAGATAGAAAATCTTAGGCACATTTAATAACGTTAGATAGAAAATCTTAGGCACATTTAATAACGTTAGATAGAAAATCTTAGGCACATTTAATAACGTTAGATAGAAAATCTTAGGCACATTTAATAACGTTAGATAGAAAATCTTAGGCACATTTAATAACGTTAGATAGAAAATCTTAGGCACATTTAATAACGTTAGATAGAAAATCTTAGGCACATTTAATAACGTTAGATAGAAAATCTTAGGCACATTTAATAACGTTAGATAGAAAATCTTAGGCACATTTAATAACGTTAGATAGAAAATCTTAGGCACATTTAATAACGTTAGATAGAAAATCTTAGGCACATTTAATAACGTTAGATAGAAAATCTTAGGCACATTTAATAACGTTAGATAAAAAATCTAGGCACATTTAATAACGTTAGATAGAAAATCTTAGGCACATTTAATAACGTTAGATAGAAAATCTTAGGCACATTTAATAACGTTAGATAGAAAATCTTAGGCACATTTAATAACGTTAGATAGAAAATCTTAGGCACATTTAATAACGTTAGATAGAAAATCTTAGGCACATTTAAAAACGTTAGATAGAAAATCTTAGGCACATTTAATAACGTTAGATAGAAAATCTTAGGCACATTTAATAACGTTAGATAGAAAATCTTAGGCACATTTAATAACGTTAGATAGAAAATCTTAGGCACATTTAATAACGTTAGATAGAAAATCTTAGGCACATTTAATAACGTTAGATAGAAAATCTTAGGCACATTTAATAACGTTAGATAGAAAATCTTAGGCACATTTAATAACGTTAGATAGAAAATCTTAGGCACATTTAATAACGTTAGATAGAAAATCTTAGGCACATTTAATAACGTTAGATAGAAAATCTTAGGCACATTTAATAACGTTAGATAGAAAATCTTAGGCACATTTAATAACGTTAGATAGAAAATCTTAGGCACATTTAATAACGTTAGATAGAAAATCTTAGGCACATTTAATAACGTTAGATAGAAAATCTTAGGCACATTTAATAACGTTAGATAGAAAATCTTAGGCACATTTAATAACGTTAGATAGAAAATCTTAGGCACATTTAATAACGTTAGATAGAAAATCTTAGGCACATTTAATAACGTTAGATAGAAAATCTTAGGCACATTTAATAACGTTAGATAGAAAATCTTAGGCACATTTAATAACGTTAGATAGAAAATCGTAGGCACATTAGATCTCGTCATAGAAAATCTTAGGCGCATTTAATATCGTTAGATAGAAAATCTTAGGCACATTTAATAACGTTAGATAGAAAATCTTAGGCACATTTACTATCGTTCATTTAATAACGTTAGATAGAAAATCTTAGGCACATTTAATAA
>JAMPIV010013182.1:0-49294 GCA_024509875.1 Oreohelix idahoensis
GGCCCATATAAGATTATTATAGCTGCCGTGTGTTGCAGGCTTTATGGAGTAATGAAGTACTGTTTAGGCCATATGAAGACTATTATAGCTGCCGTGTGTTGCAGGCTTTATGGAGTAATGAAGTACTGTTTAGGCCATATGAAGATTATTATAGCTGCCGTGTGTTGCAGGCTTTATGGAGTAATGAAGTACTGTTTAGGCCATATGAAGATTATTATAGCTGCCGTGTGGTGCAGGCTTTATTGAGTATTGAAGTATTGTTTAGGCCATATGAAGATTATTATAGCTGCCGTGTGTTGCAGGCTTTATTGAGTATTGAAGTACTGTTTAGGCCATATGAACATTATTATAGCTGCCGTGTGGTGCAGGCTTTATTGAGTATTGAAGTACTGTTTAGGCCAGGATGTGGACAGGCCGTATTATATATATTTAATGCAATGTGGAAATTATATGAGTCGTGTTGTGCTAGCGAATGCGAGTACATTTATGGCCAGTAATAACAGTAATAACATTTCAGACTGAAACCACCTTTGTATAAGTGGTGGTTTTCAGTTAACAGGATCTGACATCTACGACTATTCGCGTCGATAGCCTAAGTGGCGTAGTTTTGTATCATTGGATATGATTTAAGATGCGCCTGTATGGCGTATACGATTAAGAAATTGTTACCTCTACAGTGATATGTACTTGAAGCAAGAGGATAATATGAAGCAAATTTTGTCCACCAGACCATAACATATCTAGAGGATCAGTCACTACAAGTTGAAAATAATACGTATGACTTTCACGTGACAAGAGTGTAGAACACTTGACTGTGTTATAATTAGCCTTATGTAGGCATGGCTTGAATCTGGTGTACTTCAGAACTGTGACCTAAATATTATCTGCGTGGGTGGCGCATTTGAGAAACAACACACGCTTTATTTGGTAGAAGGCAACTTTACAACAGTAGCAATTGACGTCCTATTTCGTGCCTATAGACTACAACAACGTCTGCAGTGGTCAAGAGCGTTCAATTAGACTTGGACAGTATTTGTACCAGCATTTGTACGGGTTGTCACAGATTTCTGCAATATTCGAGTTACCTGTGCCAGTTATCACCATCACAAGTTCAAGATGTTATGATACACGGAGTTGCCGTGTACATTTCAGACTACAGAAGAGTCAAGAGGGGCAGTGTGTGCTGTATTATGGTTCCTGTCAACGTCTGCATTGTTAAGCACATATCATATTGACGAAATTACCTGAAGACAAGCGAATCAATTCCAGTGCTTTCCCGCAGTGGAGGTTTTAGCAGTCTATGTGATATCCAGTATCGTGGCGGAAAAGAAGCGGGATCATTGACAAGATAAGTGATTGTGTCTTGTGTAAATTGTGTCACTTCATATATGTCGCTAGGCCTCCCTAATTGCTCATTTTGTTATTATTGTTGTTTACGTCTAATTTGACATGTGATTAAGATTTGATGCATAGGTGTTAATGGCTGTTGATATATGTCGATTTTCCTGATAATGATGTGACTTGATAAAGGTGCTATAAAAAGGAATTGGTGATACAGAATTGATGAAATAAGCTCAGTTCTTGACAAATAGTTAACTTTGTGAGCTGGAAGGGTAATTGTCAAACCTTTTGCGACAGTAATTTGTCATAACTATAAGTGATTACTATATATAGTTGATTAAGTAAGTGAATCACCATGGATCGTGATATGTGCCCTACAGATATAAGGCCTATGTTGGAGTCTGCATTGGTGGTATGTATTGATGGTAAGGGATGATAGTTGCTCTACTTGGAGTATTGATCATGGACGATTTTTTTGTTAATGTATCGGCATCTCTAGAGTTATTTGCTGAACACAACTTTAAGTTTGTTTGCAATTTGGTAATGGCCAAGGATTTGGTGAATTTGCTACGGCACCTTCGTGTGTTTTTGCAACAGTATATTGAACGTGAACACGGACATATAATGCAAAGCATGTTCAAAATAATCCACAACCATACATCTGATGAGCAGGAAAGGGAATTGAGAATTGAGAAACAAGCAAAAGTAAACAAACAAAGTGCTCTACAGCAAAGAGAGAATTTCCTAGAAGGTGTTGCTAAAGAGAACGAACTACAGGCAACTGTGTATAGGCTTAAAAGTGAGATACTTGAATCAAACTCAGAACTTTCTAGTGCACAAGCTACATTAAATTCAACTTTAAGCAAAGTCCAAGACTTGGAAACTCAGATAGGTAATCTCACGCGGGAACTTCAAGAACAGAAAAGAGATTGTATGAGAAATTGAAGGTTGAGAGAAATGGCTGTGAGAAGACTTACATAGAAATGCTTCATGAGGTGATGAATGATAATGCGATGCTCAGTGATCAAATTGGGGAGATGAATATTGTACCCCCCAAGAAGAGTAATGAGATTATGAAAAACAATGATGATGTCCAGACTGAAACACTTCAGATAGAGTTGACTCAGTTGAGGGCAAATAAAGAAACAGTACGAGAAAGAGACTTCAGTGTAGTTGACGGCTGAGAAAGAGAAGGTCGCTAAAATTGAAAATTTGCTAGCAGAAGAAAGCGACAAAGTTTTGGCTGTTAAGGAGTTAAATAAAAGGTTAAGTGAAACGATTTCACTTAAAGATAATGAAATTGCGGAAGCAAGGGAAAGAATATTTGGCTTACTAGATATGGTTTTGAAAAACAAAAGGTGCTCTTCTGTCAATGTTCACAATGATAGACAGAAAGTTGCGAAAAGTCAGCCCCATATACTTTTTGCTCAGAGAGATGTCATTCATGGTAAAGACAGATCTTATCGTGGTAAATACAACTTTAAAAGTTCTAATATTACTGATAGTTCCAGTGATAATTCTTGGCGTCAGACCAACAAAGATTCTAGTGTAACAGGCAGTTCCGTTGGTCAGGAAAAGAAAGGTGATATATTTCAGGTCAAGACTCATAAGAGCAAATATTTGTCTACTACTGGAAATACTCGAAATTAATAGCGGGTGTTGAGACTATTACTACTTGTTCCAAAGATGAAACCCATATGCGGAACAATAGAGATACTATTGTTTCTGGCAGTTGTCAAACTCAGCACAGTCAGTTTGAAACTATTGGTAAATATATTCCCATAAGGGAAAAGAAAAACAGTTCTAGAAAGAGAGATAACCCCAAGAGTAAACAGTACCAAGGGAGATCAGAAAATAATAATTTTCCCTCTCGTAGATACTGTAGACAATTTAACAAATCTCAAAGTTTTGATTGTAAGAATGTTGGAAAGTATGATAGAGATAATAGCTTTTCAAATGTTGCCTTACATCACCAGAGGAATGTTCCTCAACAAAAGACTAAAGTCATATTTGTAAACAAGGCAACGTAATAATAATTATTTTGATCATAGAACAAATAATAAGCGCAATTGTGCTAATTTTGTTCAACATGAGCCCAGAGTCATTTATAATCAAAGTAAACAGAGTAAAAATAACAGTGGATGCTTGAATACTATTGATTGCTCTACTTGTTGTTGTGAATGTGAGACTTAGTGTTTCAGAGTAAGACAGCGGCGACATTCAAGGTCGGTCATGTTGTCCCCAAGAATTCTATGATATCTACATGTGATAGAGAGAGCTAGTGACATTGTGAAGAGACCGGTTTTTTTAACACAAGCCGGTACTGGGGTAATTGTAAATGTGATTTCTACGTTTTTTTCATTAAATTTCACTATTGAGTAAAATGGAAATTTTCATTTGTATTTGTTGACAGAAGCTACGTTTGCGATAAGGGTCAAGGCTTCTGTGACATATTGACGGTCAGAAATGTGAGTCAACTTTCCGCTCGAGTAGTCAACCGAAACCTGTCAGCGTCAAACTAAAATCTGAGGTGTTGCTTTCTGAAGGTCAAGCATGTTTACAAGAGAGTGGGTGACTTCGCGTCTGATTTATTTTTTTTTTTTATGTGAAGATAGTAAATATTTTTGTATTCTATATTAGTACATGACATGTTGTTGTTTTGAAATAACATATAATTTTGTTGTAATGATTATTTCTATGCATCATTTGATTGCCATAATTTTTTATTGTTATTTATATGTCTGTATTTTGATGATGTATTAATACATTTTTTATGCTATTTATATATTATTGTGTTGATAATGTGTAGTATGTAATTATTATCCTTTATACTACTCTGTTCAACTTAGAATTTTTGCAACTGTGTTGTTTAGGATAGTTTTGTACATGATGGGATTGCACAAACTCATTTATTGTGTTGATGTAGTGGTTACTTTTAGATAATCCTGAGTGTTCGTTATTCACTTAATTTATATTTTTTCTCATGTTTTGATGTCATGATTAATTAATATATAGAACATACAGAGAAGATGTGTAATTATCTGGTATGTTTTGAAATGTAATTTTTGGAAAATAGCTTGCAATGTATGATACATGATCTTGTATTTGGATTTGTTAACTTTTTGTGAAACTTCGATTTTCCAGAACTTGATTTTCTTGCCAGTCAGACATGTAGATTATTTTCTTAGCAGATTATTTAAAAAAAAAAAAACTTATTTTTTGTAGATATTTTTATAGAACCTTTTTTATATTTCATAGTAACAACAAAGTGTAGATTTATTTATAATGTATATCTTATCGATTTGAGTAAGAGATAGAGTTATAGCTAAATAGCATTTTACTGAGCTGAACGTAATTGTCAGCAGAAAAGAACTTAAAGGATAAATTAAAGTTAAATTGGGTGATTTAAAGGTTTCTTCGAGATAGGATTTTTGTTTTATATTTCACTCATTTTGTTAAAATATTGATTTCATTATTAGGTTTTACTTAAAGATTTACTGAATTACTTAAAAATTAAATACTGTTTTTATGTAACTTATCGAGAAAAAAAATATGTTTGTACGGTACTGTTGAAAAAAATGAGTTTTTTTCTTCTTTTGATTGATCTTGTGTTTTCTCTTTCGATTGGTTGTTTTGGTTTGGTTTGTACTAAATATACGTAACTTAATTTTGGAACCGAAACTGATCATATTTGTATATTTAACTAATTACTTTTTATACTTAGCTGATTATGCTGTATGCTTTAATTGCTACTTTACACTTTAATGCTGATATTTGTTGTAGATATAATTTGATTTAAAATAAGATATTTTTGTAGGCATACATTAGAGCTTAATTGTCTTCTAAATTTTTCGTTTTTGGGAGTTAATTTTTTCAAAAAAAATGATAGAATCATTTTTTTTCCCGGAGCGGGTGGTAACTGTTGCAAGTGGAACTTATGGAAGGGGAAGTAATCTTTAGAATGGTTTTTTTAGACATATTAAATTTCGAGTTGCAACGCTTGATTAAGCGGATACTTGTTTGACTTTAGGATAGAATTATCTTTTCCTATTTTTCGGGTGACAGAGTACAGATAAGCGTGTGAACGCTGTTTAATGTATTTATTCTGTACTGTTTTGAGTTATGTGAATAGCTCGCTAGTCTGCATGTGTTATCGAGAACGGTGTTCAAGACAACCGAATCTCGTGACGGGTTTTTTGGTGGGACTAGTGTGTGATTTGGAGAGTTGTGTTTTGGGCGTGGACCGTGTAGGTCGAGTCCCAGTGTTTTTGGATAATGTATGCCTACGTAGGATTTGAGAAAATGTCGACTTATATATTTCGCTGTGTGTACAGCCTATTTGATAAACTGCAGTGAAGACTGTTTAGGCCATATGAAGATTATTATAGCTGCCGTGTGTTGCAGGCTTTATTGAGTAATGCAGTACTGTTTAGGCCATATGAAGATTATTATAGCTGCCGTGTGTTGCAGGCTTTATGGAGTAATGAAGTACTGTTTAGGCCATATGAAGATTATTATAGCTGCCGTGTGTTGCAGGCTTTATGGAGTAATGAAGTACTGTTTAGGCCATATGAAGATTATTATAGCTGCCGTGTGGTGCAGGCTTTATTGAGTATTGAAGATTTGTTTAGGCCATATGAAGATTATTATAGCTGCCGTGTGATGCAGGCTTTAGTGAGTATTGGAGTATTGTTTAGGCCATATGAAGATTATTAGAGCTGCCGTGTGATGCAGGCTTTATTGAGTATTGAAGTACTGTTTAGGCCATATGAACATTATTATAGCTGCCGTGTGGTGCAGGCTTTATTGAGTATTGAAGTACTGTTTAGGCCAGGATGTGGACAGGCCGTATTATATATATTCAATGCAGTATTATATTATGTGATTCGTGTTTTGCTGTCGAATGTGTGTCATTTATGTCATCGTGTCTGTGTTGCAACGTAATAAACAGTAGCGAACTGTTCCAGTCGTTTGCAACCCTTTTTGACTCCTGCATGTACTCTTACGTACGCACTGTGGTGTGCGAACATATCAACACACACCCAGGTCAACATTCCAGACACAGTGACAGGACAGCAGCACACATATATTAAATTAGCCTGCGTGGCGATGATATAGACCAAACCACTACACTCGCAACAGTGGGTGTAAACAGAGATTATATAACATTTAGACTTAGCGCCGTTATCAGCGGTGGTTTCAAAGACATAATAACATTAACGTTTAATTACATTCAGTGAGAAACCAGCAAATCTAGTCGGTATCAATAACATTTTTTCAAACACTTGTCGAAACGTGGCTCATTGGCCAGTCTCGCTGATATACACACTTGGGAGCGTTAGTTCGAAACCACTTGTTTAAATACACTTGATAAAGCATCAGTGCGTTGAAGCCAGCTTATATTTGGCTCAATAAAAGCCTGGAAGATAAGCAGATGGAAATTTGTGCCAGTTTGTGCCAGAATTCATTGCTAATCAACGTATCTGTGTGTATTCGTATGAATTGTGGTAAGCTTGAACCATTTAATATCTTTTAATGAAAATTGAATGTGAATTGTTGATTTATGCCTGTATATATATGTGTAGTTCAGTGGCAAACGTGAGGTAAAGCCTAAAATGCTCCAGCCTGAACAGAGGGTGTCGGAGAGAAGTAAAACGGCATGGAATGGCCAAACAGTACACTGACACCTGGATGATTGACTAGAAAGAAATAATGCTGGAAGTGCAGAGGCGTAGTAACCATTAAGAAGGGTAATACTGGAATAAAGTATTTCAAATGAAGCTGACTGTTGGCCTAACGCTCTGAACGCAATGTTTGTGCTGTATTGTGATCAGTGTAAAAGAGAATATAAATTAGTTATGAAGTAGAAGGTACATCCTTCTTGATTTCAGGGACAGTGGTCTTGATGGTACTGAGCAGCATCTGGTCAGAGATTTGCTGAATCCAGAGTCGGACAGCATACTCCTTGGTCTTTTTAGCTATCAGTGAGGTGTCTCCTGAGCCCAGAGGAGAATTCGAGCAGAGGAGTCCTTTCCTGCCGCCATCACTCAAGATAAGCAGAGTTGGCCAGCTGAGCTCAACATTATGTCCCCTCATCTTGAAATAACTTTATATAAATACTATTCAGAGGGGAATTTACTTGTCTTAAAATCAGGAACTGTGAACATCTCCAATACTAGTCCCTAAAGACAAACTATTGAAGTCATGATGACAAATACCAACAGAGCTTGAACAAAACAAAACCAGTATTACCTCATTTTACTACTACACAACTGACACACATAGAACATTTGTACTAATATATGTCACTACAATATTCATATTAAATACATTCTGTACATAACTTGTAATTTAAATTGATTGTGATTCCTGGTTCCCTTGTAGTTGAATCAGGACACATATTCATTCATGCCAGTAATGAATACATATTGTTATTCGAAAGTTTATCAGTGACTCTTTTAAGATATCTTTGTAGAGTGGTATATGTATGTGAGTGTCACAGTGTTGTCAAGAGTAGTGGATTAAATTAAATTGTTTATCTGTCTGTTGTTGTGACTTACACTTCACCATACTCATACCCTAGACACATAACGTAGCATCACACTATTCCAGAATAATTCTGACTGAGATATAGAGATATGTGGTAGCAAGTAAGGTTATCTATAATACACTACTCTTAATAGATATAGATACCTTCATAGCTGATCTCAGTCAGTACACTAAGTCCCCTATAAATATTTATAACATCCCACTTCACCACACCTATGATACAATCAATGATAGTGTAGGACGTGTTAATACATCTTGATATCCTAGCATGTAATTATAGTAATTAGTACATTTCTCATTTGTGAAATCATTAAAATTTTTAACAGTTTATCTTTGTACAAAATATTTCAAATGTCTATGCCAGTTGAAAAAAAAAAAAAAAAAAAAATCAACTGCGGCGAAAAATAAGATAGAAATAGTTTGACACTGCTAGACTTTCACAGTAATTCAGATTATGTGAAGAAAGATTTTTGTGCCTGATTATTTTGAAAAAAAAGAAAAGATTATTCAAAGTACAAACGTCTTCCCACTTTGAATAACAAAAGAAGGGTTTATCAAACAATGATTTATCAAAATAAGGATTTACTCCGAAAACGAGCTACGAAAAATTTTGTAAGTTTTACGGTTTAATGTCCCGCTTCCCACGCAGTAAACTTTTGCCCGTATCGTATCGCGTTTCATTTTTAAAACGATGCTGTCCGTATTTGAAAATAAAGATAGGGAGATGGAGAATTCCCCACCGCACTCGTCTGATGCAATATGTGTAACACATTTTTCAAATATGTGCGATTCAAATATTATGAGCGAAAGAACTTTGATCATTATATCACATTTGTTTGAATTCTCCCATTACCTTCTTCCTACTGTTGTCCGTGCCCCCGTTTCCTTTTGCTTTTACTTCCTCTGCCGTCCTTGCCAACTCATCAGTATACTTCTTCTTTGCCCTTCTGATGCTTCTCCTTACTTCTTTATTTGCTTTTGTGTATAGTTCAAAGGACTCTCAGCTTTCTCTGGGCTGTGTCACGAACATTCTAACCAGAGGAATTCTTTGGTCTTGGATGGCTGTTATGAATTACAGTGCAGTCTGGATAATCAGAAGTCGCTGGTACCAATCAGAAATGTATATAAACTCATATTATATCTCATATAACCACTCTATTTCTTTCATCAAGTTAACGGTATGTCTTCAATTGTGATAACGTTTTCGGTGATAACCCCATAACATTCCCCAAGTCTGGACGTTCACAAACATCTGAAGACTACCGCCCGTCAACATATACGCAATGCACAATTTGATTATCACATATGTTAGGTCTATATTGATGATTTTGTGAATGTCACATTTTCATGTATTTTTAAAATGAAAATAGTCTATGACCGATATATTTAATTGCGACTGTTTCTTATTTGACAAGTTTTACTGTAGCAACTAGGTCTGCACACGTCATCATCCTGTTTCACTTCTCACATAACTTGATTGTCATCATTGCATCCACAGAAAAAAAAAAACATAACACAAGTCATCATATCTTGTTCAACATGTTGAATAGCTTGAAATGAAGTACAGGGGGGGGGGGGGGGGGGGGGGGGGGGGGGGGGGCCTTGGTTTCATGTCATCAAACAAAGTCACTCACGCTATTCGGAATATGATAAGGGTTTAGTGTTAGGTTTATGGTTCCTAAACCTAAACCTAACCTAGCCATTATTACTGTAGCTCTGAATTCTTTCGTTTAAAGACCGCATTAAACACACGTCCCATTTTTCTTAATTTCAGCCTCATGGATAACGTGATTCTGAAAATAATTCAGAATCTGTGTTTATATACTCCCTCACACATACCACTAACACCATAATCACTCTCATAAATGATTGTTCTAAGAAATCTGGTGTGAGTACTTTCTGTGTGTGCCTATCTGTGAATTCTCACTCATTATGCTTTCAGATGCGTCCACATTATTACTGTTTACATACATTTTCTCACTTTCGATGTTTATATACATTTCCTTACTGCCGATTTTTTTTTCGTTCGCCCGCTATACTCGAGGCGAAATCTAAGGTTAATATGTCTAACCTGAGACTGATTTTACGTGAGTATCCCGTTTTTCCCTGTACAATGACAGGTGTCCTCTCGCCTTTCAGGCAGATATTCGCCCATTTCGGAGGTACCCATTTGAGCTGGGTCGGCTCAGGAGCCGTTCAGGTTATTCCAGTCCCTGGTTCTAAGACACTTCTTCAAATGTCTTCGCCAGGGTTCGAATTATTCCAGTCCAAGTCTCGGTCGACGACACTCCTTCAGATGTACTCGCCAGGGCTCGAACCTGGATCACCCGACCACCAGCGCAGTGTGGTAACCATTACATCAGCGCGTCTCCATAATTTGTAGACGAGAATAAGGTAGACATTTGTACAACTGTTGAGAATTTTGCTATAAAAATAATCGTAGCTCCCTCAGTCATGATTGACTATGGGACTACACCCCTGAGGTGACCGCTCTCAACTATTTTTGTGCGCTGTGTGTTCCTTTCGACGTGCTCTTTTCTCTTGTCTGTTGTGAGAGCTTCTTTTTGTCCAATCTGCGGTGGCGCCGTCGGAAGCATTGCCACTTGGTACAATCGGCAGCTTCATCCTCCCGGGTTGATAGATTTATGTTCAATGCCTTCATATCTCTTTTATGCACATCTTTGAACCTCATCTGCGACATTTCTTTTGCCATCTGTCGGTTGCTCGTAGAAGATCTTTAGGAGCGCGACCATCTTTATGCGCTAGGTAAAAGGTATTCAAAGTCATGTCCAGATTTTTGTCCTACGGTCTATGTCTCCTAGTTTACTGTCTTACGATCCTGCTATTCTCCTACTTTTCAGAAAACAAACAAAATTTTTTAAAATTATAACAAATAGATCTTTCAAGAGACACAATAAGAAAATTGGCTACCCTTGACTTCTGGCATTTAAATAAAATGTAGTAGTAAATTTTATTACTTTCTTTTATGTTACAACCATAATTATTGTAGTATAAAGTAAAAGTGAGAACAATTTTATAACACAACATTTATGATATACGTAGAGTTAAGTTAATTTTAAAGTTAACGCAATTCTACAACACTTAACATTTATGATATACGTAGAGTTGAGTTAATTTTAAAGTTAACGCAATTCTACAAAACTTAACATTTATGATGTATGTAGAGTTAAGTTAATTTTAAAGTTAACGCAATTCTACAACACTTAACATTTATGATGTATGTAGAGTTAAGTTTATGTTAAAGTTAACGCAATTCTACAACATTTAGGATATAAGGAAAGTTAATGTAAAAGTGAAAGCTATTCTACAACAATTAACATTCATGATATATGCAAAGTAAAATTCATGATAAAGGTAGGCAACTCATACCTTCAGAGTTTGTAGTCTGTTTCTTAGCGAAATCACGTTTCCTCCTCTGGCCCACTTTAAAGATTGAACAAAAATTAGAATGATTACATATACATCAATTAATTTAAAATTATTTGAGACATGTTGCATTTAAACTACTAACATTTGTGACTCACTATCCACTCATGGTCATGCTGCTTAAGGCTCCATTCTTCGTCTTTGATCCTTCGCCGTCGACTATCAAAGCAGTCAGTTGCCATCATGCCTAGTGGCGTCTTGTAGGGCAACAATAAACTGTTCCCACTTTGCTCAGTCGGCGATCATCCTTCATTCAATCCCCCCCCCCCCCCTTTTTTTTTTCTGGTTCATTCTTTGCGGTCTCCACAGTTCTCTGCCAATTAGTTTTTGGTCTGCCTATTCTTTTCCCTTCAGCCTGTTGTGAGAGCTTCTTTTTGTCCAATCTGCGGTGGCGCCGTCGCAAGCATTGCAACTTTGTGTAATCGGCAGCTTCATCCTCGCGGGTTGATAGATTTATGGTCAATGCCCTAATATCTCGTTTACACATATCTTTGAACCTCAACTGCGACATTTCCTTTGCCATCTGTCGGTTGCTCGTAGAAGATCTTTAGGAGCGCGACCATCTTCAATGCGGCGGACATGGCCAAACCAGCGTCGATTAAACAGTACAGGCTACGTTGGCTTGACCATGTCTGCCGCGCTAATTAAATAGTGTATACATTCTTGGAAGGCAAGCACGTGACAGCACCTCAACATTTGTCACGCCACGAAAAACCCATGATGTGGCGTAGACACCGTAGATGGAAAGTATTGAGCCTTCTTTCTAGCTTAACATAGGTTGTCCATGTCTCGCTGCCAGATACAAGCGTGCTAATGACGCAGGCATCATATACTGCACCTTTGGTCTTCATTGTGAATTTGGAGTATTCCCAAACACGCGTTGTGAGGCAGGCGAAGATGGCTGCAGCTTTGCCAATGCGGCTGTCAACTTCCGTGTCTATTTCCGCTATAAAACTGTTTCGTTATTTATATGCGCTAGGTATTAGGTATTCAAAGTCATGTCCAGATTTTTGTCCGTTGGTCTATGTCTCCTAGTTTACTGTCTTTCGATCCTGCTATTCTCCTACACTTTCAGAAAACAAACACAATTGTTAAAAAAAATTATAACAAATAGATCTTTGAAGAGACACAATAAGAAAATTTGCTATCCTTGACTTCTGGCATTAAAAAAAATGTAGTAGTAAATTATATTAATTTCTTTTAGGGTTCAACCACAATTATTGTAGTATAAAGTAAAAGTGAGAACAATTTTACAACACAACATTTATGATATACGTAGAGTTAAGTTAATTTTAAAGTTAACGCAATTCTACAACACTTAAAATTTATGATATACGTAGAGTTGAATCAATTTTAAAGTTAACGTAATTCTACAACACTTAACATTAATGATGTATTTACAGTTAAGTTAATTTTAAAGTTAACGCAATTCTACAACACTTAACATTTATGATGTATGTAGAGTTAAGTTTATGTTAAAGTTAACGCAATTCTACAACATTTAGGATATAAGGAAAGTTTATGTAAAAGTGAAAGCTATTCTACAACAATTAATATTCATGATATATGCAAAGTAAAATTCATGATAAAGGTAGACAACTCATACCTTCAGAGATTGTATACTGTTTCTTAGTGAAATGACGTTTCCTCTTCTGGCTCACTTTAAAGATTGAACAAAAATTAGAATGATTACATACATATACATCAATTAATTTAAAATTATTTGAGACATGTTGCATTTAAACCACTAACATTTGTGAGTCACTATCCACTCATGGTCATGCTGCTTAAGGCTCCATTCTTCTTCTTTGATCCTTAGCCGTCGACTATCAAAGCAGTCAGTTGCCATCATGCCTAGTGGCGTCTAGTAGGGCAGCAATAAATTGTTCCCACTTTGTTCAGTCGGCGATCATCCTTCGTACAATTCCTTCCCCACCCCCCCCCCCTCCTTTTTTTTCTGGTTCATTCTTTGCGGCCTCCACAATTCAATGCCAAGTAGTTTTTGGTTCGCCTATTCTGTTCTCTTCAGCCTGTTGTGAGAGCTTCTTTTTGTCCAATCTGCGGTGGCGCCGTCGGAAGCATTGCCACTTTGTGTAATCGGCAGCTTCATCCTCCCGGGTTGATAGATTTATGTTCAATGCCTTCATATCTCTTTTATGCATATCTTTGAACCTCATCTGCGACATTTCTTTTGCCATCTGTCGGTTGCTCGTAGAAGATCTTTAGGAGCGCGACCATCTTCAATGAGGCGGACATGGCCAAACCAGCGTAGATTAAACATTACAGGCTACGTTGGCTTGACCATGTCTGCCGCAAAAGGACTGGTCCTAAAAAGGACCACTAGCTGACTGTCTGGATACCTCTTCGTTGCTTGTATGTTTATGGTGTCGTGGCGTGTTCATGGTGTTCATATCTTGCCTCCATATCTGGCTTGTGTGGTTTTGTTTGCTTTTGCCCTCCTCGCTTCCGACTCCCGTGTCCTCCTCCCCTCTTGTATTTGTAATAGAGCCTTTTCTATTATTGCTGGGAGAAGATTTTCTGATGTTTCCTCGATGACCTCTTCGCCTGATTGCTCGTTTGTTTTGGTCGCTCTTGTGTTTGATGTCATTTCGTCCACGGCTCTTCGTTCCGCTTCGATTCTTTTGAGGATTTCTGAGTTTTGTTCTGTCAGCTTTGTCAGCTTCCTGTTTCTATCTGCTGCTGAACTCTTTTCATTTCTTCCAGCATTTCTTTAGCGTTCTGTAGATCAGTTACGTCTTCACTGTCAATTTGTTTTTCGGGAGTCTGCCTGCTTTTGTTCTCGCCCTGGAGTTTCCGTTTAATTTCTTTTACTTCCGCTTTCAGCTGATGTAACTGTCTTCTGTCAATCGTGCGCTGTTTGTCTGCAACATCCGCAGCCACTCTGTGTTTTGCCTCTTTGAAAGGTATGTTTTTGGACACGGCCTCCTTCAAGATGCTCTTTGTTTCCTGAAACACAGGGCAGCCTCGGTACCTTGCCCCGTGGTTTCCGAGGCAGTTTGCACAGGTACGGTTTGTGTTCAAATTTTTGTAGTTGTGGTCCTCCTTCGCCCTGGGGCAGTCGCCATATTGGTGGTTTCCCGCGCAATATCGGCAGACTGCGTATCTCCTGCATGTTTTCTTGGTGTGTGAAAAATGCTGGCAGTTAGAGCACTACATCACCGGAGGGATATAGGCTTCTGTCTTTTTTGATGTTGTTTGGAGCGTCAGTCTCTCGGGTCTTGTCGATCCTTCAACCATTACTATCATCAGATTGGTATCTTTCTTGGCCCAGGTTTTTAGCCTTTCGACCTGCGTGATTTTTAGATTTGCGTTTTCAGCCTGAAGGCGTCTGTGGACCTCGCCTTCGGAACATCTGGTATCCACCCCTCTGATGACCAACTTCTTTGTTGTCTTGTACTTTTCCACCACCACTTTTATTTGGTGGGGCAACTTGACTTCTTTTGGACTAGATTCCAGTTCAGTCGTCAGTTAAGTGGTTGTTGTAGTGCTGTTGAGCGAAAGCACGACTCCCTTTTCGTGCCTCCGTATTTTCGCGATACCTCTCCTTCCAGTTATCACCTCGAGGATGCCGATCACTTTGTCATCTGGTAGGGCCCTGAGTGAGGCCTCACCTCCAGACATCTGGGTGATCTTTACGATCCTCTCTTGTATCCCATCTGTGTTGCCTTTCTTGCTAGCCTTTGTTCCCTCTTTCCTTCTCTGGTCCCGGTCAGGACTAGACTCAAGCTGTGGTGGTGATTCCATTGTCCTCGGACCCTGGAGCAGCTTCCCTACGGTAGCCACAGCTGTCAACTCGGCATCGTGTGGTGGTGTCATTGGTGCTTGGTGCTTGGTGCAGCTTCTCTGTGGTAGACAGGGTTTCTGCTGACGATTCGGGTACGTGTGGTGGTGGCCACAGGGTTATAAGCTCCTGTCTTCATTTCTCTCTTCTTTCCAGCATCTGTTGTAACGCTCTCATCATGTCTTCACGTTCTGGGTCTTCATCATCTAGGCCAGGGACGTTTGCATCTGCCCTCTCCTCTGCCTTGCAAGGAGTCGGGCCACTCAGACTCTCAGTCGGGTCGACACACGTCGCAGCTAACTCCGTCGTCTTGTCAAGAGTTGGAGAAGGACCGGTCCCGGCACGAGTACTTGGGGCAGTCTTGCTCTCTGGCTGGCTGTCTTTGTTGTTTGTGGATTTGTTACTCTCCGGGCTGTTCAGCGTTGGTGGGCTGGTGTAAACCTTCCTCTTTTTGGCGTGTGGTTTATTTCAGACCATTTTGACGATAATGCGATCTTTTCTCGAATAGTGGCGTCCTGAGAAAGACGTTGGTAGTATCGTTGGTGCGTCCTTTTGTTTTGGTTATGAAAGCTCTATTTCCGGTATAAAACTGTTTCGTTATTTATATGCGCTAGGTATTAGGTATTCAAAGTCATGTCCAGATTTTTGTCCGTTGGTCTATGTAGTGATCACTTTGTTGTAGAATAGCCTGGGGCAGTCGCCATATTGGTGGTTTCCCGCGCAATAGAAGATCTTTTAGGAAGAGTTGACCATGTCTCGCTGTCAGATACAATGCGGCGGACATGGTCATAACCATTGCGTCGATTAAACACGCGTTGTACAGGCTAAGATTTTGCAGCTTGCCATGTCTGTCAACGCTGTGCTATTTGTTTATGTAGTGTATACATTCTTGGAAGGCAAGCACGTGACAGCATCTCGACAGTTTACTGTCTTTCGATCCTGCTATTCTCCTACTCTTTCAGAAAACAAACACAATTTTTAAAAATTATAACAAATAGATCTTTGAAGAGACACAATAAGAAAATTTGCTATCCTTGACTTCTGGCATTAAAAAAAATGTAGTAGTAAATTATATTAATTTCTTTTAGGGTTCAACCAAAATTATTGTAGTATAAAGTAAAAGTGAGAACAATTTTAGAACACAACATTTATGATATACGTAGAGTTAAGTTAATTTTAAAGTTAACGCAATTCTACAACACTTAACATTTATGATATACGTAGAGTTGAGTTAATTTTAAAGTTAACGCAATTCTACAACACTTAACATTTATGATGTATGTAGAGTTAAGTTATTTTTAAAGTTAACGCAATTCTACAACACTTAACATTTATGATGTATGTAGAGTTAAGTTTATGTTAAAGTTAACGCAATTCTGCAACATTTAGGATATAAGGAAAGTTTATGTAAAAGTGAAAGATATTCTATATACAACAATTGACATTCATGATATATGCAAAGTAAACTTCATGATAAAGAAGGACAACTCATACCTTCTGAGATTGTAGTCTGTTTCTTAGCGAAATCACGTTTCCTCTTCTTGTCCACTTTAAAGATTGAACAAAAATTAGAATGATTACATATACACCAATTAATTAAAAATTATTTGAGACATGTTGCATTTAAACCACTAACATTTGTAACTCACTATCCACTCATGGTCATGCTGCTTAAGGCTCCATTCTTCTTCTGTGATCCTTAACCGTCTACTATCAAAGCAGTCAGTGGCCATCATGCCTAGTGGCGTCTTGTAGGGCAGCAATAAACTGTTCCCACTTTGCACAGTCAGCGATCATTCTTCGTACAATTTCCCCCCCCCCCCATTTTTTTTTCTGGTTCATTCTTTTCGGCCTCCACAGTTCAACGCCAAGGAGTTTTTGGTTCGCCTATTCTGTTCTCTTCAGCCTGTTGTGAGAGCTTCGTTTTGTTCAATCTGCAGTAGCGCCGTCGAAGCATTGCCACTTTGTGTAATCGGCAGCTTCATCCTCCCGGGTTGATAGATTTATGTTCAATGCCTTCATATCTCGTTTACACATATCTTTGAACCTCAACTGCGACATTTCCTTTGCCATCTGTCGGTTGCTCGTAGAAGATCTTTAGGGGCGCGACCATCTTCAATGCGGCGGACATGGCCAAACCAGCGTCGATTAAACAGTACAGGCTTGTCGTGGTTGAGTTAAGGTTTTAGAGTATTTGTCGAGTCAGACAATTGCAGTGTAATCGACAAAGAGAGTGGACTGACAGAATTATAGACAACACACAGATAACGTGTGAAATAGGGTGAACTTGACACAACCTGGCAGAGGATTCATTAAAGCTATCTCTCTTTCCAAGCCTCAGCACACTTACATAGTCTTAAGAACCACCCGCTCTCTCCTCTTTCTCTGTTTAAAGTAGAGACGATAGCAAGAGCTTGCAATATTAAGTATGGGTGAAAGGTCGTGAACAGCGCGTTAATAAATGAGTAGAATTTATTAAAGGTTCTTGAAAGAAGAAACATATGACAATCAGTATATCAGCACAACAACATAAGAAAGGCATCAATATTCACATCAGTTAACAAATATTCAATTAAACACTGACGAACAAACAAACCACCAACACCAAAACCCGCCTGTAGAACACCAAGGAATAAATAAACAGAGTTCCTCAATTCTTCCGTTTTTGTGGAACCGAGTTCAATAACTCCAGTAAGTGTCTTTATGTGTATATCCTCCTATAGGTGATGAATTACACTATAAATCCACTGTAGGCGCTATCCATGCACCGTTGGTCACACATTAATCACAAGATAGGCTGTACATTACTGTCTATATTCGGCTGACCGCGAATACGTGCGGAGGTTTTGAATGACCAGAAACACACACAAGACGAGGTCAATTTAGGACAAACGGTCCAAGGCGCTATTATCCAGCGCTTGAAATTAGGCCTGCGTACTTGATGTTTCAATCCGGTTTGGCTGGTTTGGACTTTATTTGTGGCTGGGCGCTCCGTTTAAGCACACAGTTTCAATTCTGCTGAAGACGCTGTGCGGATCGATATGCTGGAAGATACTATGCTCTGGCTGGTGATCAAGAGGCGAGTAGGAAACCACTACTGCCAAATACTCTTTCAGATATGCTATGGCACGTTATACACTGCGTGAGCTCATTTCCCGTTAGAGGGATGGACGTTGAAAAAGGGTTGTACTTCAGGTTTGGGTGACAACTCGTGGGGCTAATTGCTTTCAGGAACCGTGAGATCGATGAGAATGTTATGTTCGTCGCCTGATTGGAATCCGGCAGTAGCAATGGGGTGTCCTGAAACTGAGACCCAAAAAGAACCAACCTTTACATCAAGCAAACAATAAAATTACAATAACGTTATAATAAACAGTTATGCTCCACTATGGGATTTTAATTATTATTACCATTGCTGTGACAGTCTCGGGCTGTCTTTATCCATATGAGTCGCTCTCCTGTTTCTTCCACTCTATCAATTATCAGCATGCGCCCGCATAGGCTAATATATCTTGTACATACATGTATCTGTCAGCAAATGCTCCGAAGCAAAATCTACTCCGTCCTCTTCCAACTCAACATAAGGGATATCTAACCCTGTAGTTCCAGCTTAGTGAATATGTGATTCATCTTACAACATTTGTCGTGGTTGAGTTAAGTGTAGAGTATTTGTCGAGTTGGACAACAGTAGTGAAATCGACAAGGGATAGTGGACTGACAGAGTTATAGATTACACACACAGAAAGGTGTAAATAGGAGATGTACTTGAGACAACCTGGAAGAAGATTTACCAAAATGATCTCTCTCTCCAAGCCTCAACTCACCTTTACTGTCTAAGCACCTACTGCTCTCACTCTTTTCTCTTATCAAACATAGAGAGTATAGTAAAGAGCTAAAACAAGTTAATTATGGATGAAAGGGTCATGAACAGCGCATTAATAAATGTGTAAACTTTATTAAATGAAGAAGCATGTATGAAAATAATGCATTTCATCACCAACAACATAAAATTACATCAATAATCAAAATAATCATCAATAGTCATCAATAATCATCAATAATGCAAATACACACCCACAAACACACACACCACCAACACTCATAAAACCTGTAGAACACGGAGAGATAAATAAATCGAGTGTCAGTCCGTCCGCTTTCGGGGACCAGATGAAATAGCTCCAGTAAGTGGTTTTTTTCGTACATATCCTCCATGGGTGATGGAATTAACCTGAATAAAATCACTGTATAGGCACTATCGTTGGTGACTCTTCCCTACTTGCACGAGGTGGGCTGGAAGACTCTCTTTACCTCCGTTTTACCAAATGAATAAACTGCGTGTCAGCCTGTCCGCTTTTGTGGGACCAGAAGCTAGCTCCAGAAAGTGTCTTACAGATAAATATCCTTCAAGATGAATGAAGTGAAATACCAAACTTTCCTTGTTGGTGCTATGCTTTGGTGACCTTAAATGCGTGAGGGAAAACTGGAAGACGCTGTTTATCTCCTGCTGACCAATTAAACGAACTGAGCGACAGCCTGTCCGCTTTCGTGGGACCAAATGTGCTAGCTCCAGAAAGTGTCTTACGTGCATATATCCTTCAAGATGATTTGAATAGACTGCATAACTTTCCTTGTAGGTGCTATACGTTGGTGACCGCTACTTGCGTGAGGGGGGCTGGAACTCTGTCCATAGATGGCTGCTCATACGTGCGAGGTTTTAAGTATCCAGAAAATACACCCAAGACGAGGTTACTTGAGGACAATCGGTCTCATGCGCTCTCATCCGGCGCTTGACTCTGCTTGGCATTAAATCCGGTTTGGGCTGGTTTGACTGTGGTTTGACTGAGTGCCCCGTCTAGGCACACAAAGGCTGGTGATATGAAATTCTGCTATAAACGCTGGGCTGATTGATATGCTGGAAGCCGCCATGATCTGACTAGCAATCAAGAGGCGAGTAAGGAACTACTACTGCATCAGATGATTCTCCAGGATTTAGCGTGGGCTCGTTGCACTGCGTGAGCTTAACTTGGCGTTGACAAAAGGGGTTTTGATTCAGGAACGGGTTGACGACTCGTGACGCTAGCGGTATTCAGAAACCCTCTAGATCGAAGAGAACATGACTTCCTTCGCCTGACTGGAGTCTGCTCTAGCGATTCGGTCTCCCTGAAACTGAGACCCAAAAAAGACACCCTTTACATCAAGCAACAACAAAATCACTCTATCAATTATAGCATGTGCCCGCATAGGCTTAATATCTTTTGCACACCCAGGTACCTGTCAGTAAATGTTCTGGCAGCAAAATCTACTCCTCTTCTCCCAATCTCAACATACAGGAAACCTAACCTTGTAGTTACAGTTAAATGAATATGCTTATTCATCTTACAACATTAAATGAATTTACATAAACAGATTACAGCATGTGACTACACAAATAAATCATATGTCCCCTTGGGGAAATATATTAACATTCCACAAATGAGTACATAGAAAATGCAATGTTCTTGCTATAATAATACAGTTGTGGCTGAATCATAAGATATAATTATATCTATGCCTGGTGACTGCTTTCTGTGAAAGTTATAGACTAGTGCCTAGCCACACAAGTAAGCATAAAATGATTCTCCCTTGCCACTAGAAGTATCTATCAAAAAGGAATAAGTGACTTTCTCCCATAATTCAGTGTTAAGTGAATGATCCACACCTCTGACCTTATCTTGCAGAAATGACAGTTAATTTTGCTGACTCTTAACCCAATGGTAAGCATTGTATGAACTGATTCTACGCCTAGTATCTGTTATTGTAAGTTTATCATTTCCCATTAAAAACCGTAACAGTTTAAGCACCGCTTAACTAAGGCCTTAGACAGCGCTACATTATCACTGAACTAAATTACTAGGAGAAGTCCTCAGAAATGAATTCAAGTCACTTTCCTATCAGATATATAAAAAACTAACATGAATATTTCATATTATAAGATATGTCAACTCACCCCGAAGAATGACAAGAACATAGGCAAACACATTCTAGTTCTGCCATGCTAAATCTGCCTAAGTCTCATATGGTCATCTACGGGCCAGGAATATTCACGAGTGTGTTTACCTGATTAAACCCTTCACTCTTATAGTTTATAAAAAAATACCTGGCATGGCTTGAGTCTACAGATGTATCGGCGTGCCACGTAATACCGAGTAAGACAGATGTTTCTCTTAGAGACTACATCAAAGACAACAGAAATCGTGCGAAAGTTCCCCAGATAGAGAAATGCCTAATATTATGCTCTACCTTGTTTAAGGGGCAAAACCCAGACTGACCGCGATTGCTATCTCCCCCTTGTTGAGGATCAAACTCGTTTACCGACCGCAGAAGATTTGATCCCTGCTAACGAGCCGTGTCTACACAGAAACCGTCTTCGCTCGTTCAAACGCTTTAGGCGTAACAGAAATGTTTCTCTGGTCACGAACCACAGGTGCGTTTAGATAACATTACGTTACCGCTACGCTGACCGTAGCTGGAATTTATTCTGAAGGCCAGCCAGAACGTAAACAAACTTCGGGTGGGGTTTGAGAAGGTGAAAATGAAAGAAAAGAAAAATACAAAATGTCTAGGAAAACAGAACATTAAAAGAGTTAATAACATATGGAACGAAATGGTAAAATAAATTAATAGTTAATAGTCACTGTGACAACATTAAGTGAATTTACATAAAACACAACATTAGACATTACATAATAAATGGTATGCGCCCCTTGGGGTCGATACACAAAAAGTGAAAGGTAATAACCTCCCAAAAATTGAATACATGAAAAATGTAATGTTATAGCTCTGATAATAGGTTGTGACTTAAACATAAGATATAATTATATCTCCAGCTGGTGGCTGCTTTCTGGATTGCTGTGAAAGTTCTAACCTGGTGTCTAACTACGCAAGTAGGCATACAATAATTCCACACCACCACTAGAAGTTTCTCTCAGAAAGTAATAAGGTACTACCTCTTTTAATTCAGTGTCATAGCGCACGTACATCACCAGTTTTAAGCGAATAGCTTACACCACTGACATTTCCTTAAAGTAGTGACGACTGACTGAACTATGAGGTTCTTCGCCTAGTAAGTATCTGTTATCGTACGTTTACCATTAACCCACTGTAAACAATAACACATAGGAGACACCTAACTGCTTAAGCACCAGTTAACTAAGGCGGTAGACGGCGCTACATTATCACCGAATTAATTACCGGGGAGAAATCACCTAAAATAATTCAAGTCACATTACTATTAGTTATACATAAAAATTAACATTATATGTTATAAAAGATATCAAATTACCCCGAGATGACGAGAATAGGCAACACAATCTAGTTTTGTGCCCACATCTGCCCTAGTCTCATTTGCTCATCTACAGACAGGAAAAATTTACGAGTTTGCTTGACTGAGTAAAATTATCTAGATTTATAGTCTACCAGAGACGCTACCCACTGCCACCTGGCATCGCGTGTTCCCACCGATATTCGGCGTAACGTAATCACGAGTAAGACAAATGTTATTCTAGAGCAGTGTTTCTCAACCCTGATAGTAGCAACGCCCCCTTTTGACAACTAATATTTTAAAACGTCCCCCACCTTTTTAACACCCCCTTGCTCTTTATCGTGCGCGCGCGCGCACACAACACACGCTTACACGCACGCACACGCACATATATACATATATTCCACCATACTTTTAAAAAATCAATGCAGTTAATGAGTTATCTTTTCTTATAATATAAAGAAAAAGAGAAAGCGCATATTTAAAAGCATAGTTATTTTAAATATGAGTTTAAGTACGGAATTATATACGCCACAAGTTCATTATCCTTGAATTACAAATTGGCAGAGCAAATGATATAAAATTTGTTCTTACAACTCTTTAACTATCATATTCATAATCATAGCATTTTAATAGCGCCTAAATGACTGCATATATATCTTCAAATATGAATATTTAAGCCTCTCCTTATGCAACCACTTTAAACATGAAAAAAATTGGAAAAAATATTAGTTGATAATAATGATAGAATTATATAAAAATTAACTTACTAATGAAGTGTAGTGAGATCCTTGCGCTTGGTGTGATTCAGCCAGTTTTGAAATATTTGGTTCTAAGTTTGTTAAAAGAAGTCTCAAATCTCCTCTGTTACAAATCTGCAGTCGGTTTCGTTGCTTTTGTAGTAGTAACACTACTGCACTGAACCCCTTCTCCACCAAATACGACGTTGGGAATGCTGTAATTAGCAATTTAGCTTCATGCCAAAGAACGGGATACGCAAGCCTCTGCTGGATCCACAATTTTTTGTAATGTGTGTGACTGAATCGTGCTTTTGCCTCGAAGTCATTTTGTAACTCAATTAATTCTTCTTGTAAATCTTGACTAACTTGTTCCACGTCTGATTTAAACGGATTAATCACCCAATCCGGTGTTATTAGTTCTTGCAAGTCTTTAAATCTTATGCTCATATCATTTTTAATAGCGTCCAAATGAATGCAATTAACCTCTAAATCTGAATCTTTAAGCCTGTTCCTACCTAACTGCAGTAAACATGGAAAATGAGAAAGTTCTCGGTGATTAAGATTATTTTAATATAATGTCAATTTGTTGATGAACCCCATGATAATTCCTTTCACTTTAGTCAGACTGATCTCATTTCATTGTAGCTTAAGAAGACCCTCATTTAACTTTTCAAATATATCTGAAAGATAGGCCACATCGTTTCGCAACACTTCTCTTTCGATGCTAAATTCTTCTTTGATTGAATCCAAAAACTCTACAACAGTATCAAATAATGCCCATAATCTTTTTAAACACTTACATTTGAACAGCCATCGTACTTCCGTGTGTAGGAGAAGACGTTCAAACTCTTCACCATTATCACAACAAAGTTTACGAAATGATCTATCGTTCAACGAATGCGCCTTAATTTTGTTAATAACACTGATAACACAGTTCATTGATTTGTGGAGTCTGTCACTAAGATGCTTGGCGACTAAATGTTGTCAATGAATAAGACAATGAATTGTTAAAACACCTGGTGCCACATTTTTTAAAGTAGGCCAGAAACCCACGATGACGACCAACCATAGCCGGTGCTTCGTCTGTCGCACATGCGATGACACTGGAAAAGGGAATTTGTTTTGCGAACAAAAATGTTTCAAGGGTTTCAAAGATTGATAACCCCTTTGTATCTGCTGTCAGTAGTTTTGCAAATAACATATCCTCTATGATATTTTCATTCTTTATGTATCTCACATATTCATTCATTCATAACCCTCCACTCCCAAAGGAGCATAGGCCTTCAACAAACACATGCCAAGTCCTCCTGTCACGTGCCATCATCTCAAGTTCTTTCCATGTTCTCCTCATCATTTTCACCTCTGTTTCCAACTCTCTTCTCCACGTACTTCTTGGTCTTCCTCTGCCTCTCTTGCCCTGGGGGTTCCAGAACAAGGACTGCCTTGTAATGCTATCAACAGGTTTCCTCAGTGTGTGTCCTATCCATCGCCATCGTCTTCTTCTCATCTCTTGTTCCACTGGCACTTGTCCAGTTCTTGTCATCAGTTCCACATTGGTAACCTTGTCATACCATTTTAATCCCTCTATTCTACGCAAGCACCCATTTATGAAAGTCTGTAGCTTTTTGGTTGTTGTCTTTGTTGTTCTCCATGTCTCCGAGCCATACAATAGGACCGACTTCACATTTGAGTTGAAGATTCTTATTTTCGTGTTGGATCCTATTTCTCTTGATCTCCATATATTTCCCAATGCAATGAAAGCTCCTCTTGCCTTTTGTATTCTTATTTTGATATCGCTGTCTGTCCCTCCAACTTTGTCTATATTACTGCCAAGATATGTGTATGATTCTACATCTTGTATTGGTGTTTCTTCAAGTTCAACCCTGTTTTCATTACCTGCATTTATTCGCATTATTTTTGTCTTTTCCCTGTGTACTTTCAGACCCAATTGCTGTGACCTCTCATCGAGTGTTTTCAATCCGTCCTGCATCTGATTACGGCCATGGGACAGGAGAGCCAAGTCATCAGCAAAATCCAGATCATCCAACTGCTTAGTCAGAGTCCACTGGATTCCATCTCTGTTGTGTGTTGTCGATGATCTCATAACCCAATCCATTGCCAGCAAGAAAAGAAATGGAGACAAGAGGCATCCCTGTCGCACTCCTGTTCTTATCCCAAATGGTTCTGTAAGCTGTCCTTCACGAAGAACTCTGCACGTCATGTCTTCATAGGTTTTCTTTATTAAATTAATGATCTTCAGGGGAACTCCATAATGCCTCATCAATTTCCAAAGTGATTCTCTGTCCACACTGTCAAATGCTTTTTCGTAGTCCACAAATCCGATGTATAGTGGTGAATTCCATTCCAGACTTTGTTCAACTATTATTCTCAAAGTGGCTATCTGGTCTGTACATGATCTGTTTTGTCGAAAACCTGCTTGTTCATCTCTCAATTTCTTGTCTATGGACTCCTTTAATCTCTCAAGGATAATCCTGTTCAATACCTTTCCTGGCACTGATAGTAACATTATTCCTCTATAATTTGTGCACTCTTGTAGATTTCCCTTCTTAGGCAACTTAACCAGATATCCTTCCTTCCATTCTGCTGGTATCTCTTCTTTTTCCCAGACTTTACCAAGTAATTTATATAACATCTCTGTAGCCGTGTCGATATCTGCTTTGATGGCCTCTGCTGGAATGCCATCAGGTCCAGACGCTTTTCCATCTCTTAGAAGCTTTATGGCTTTCTTTATTTCTTCCTTCGTTGGTCTTTCACCGTTAATTTGTAGCTCTTCTTCTGCTGGCTGGATGTCCGGCGGGTTTTGTGGAGCTGGTCTATTGAGAAGGTCCCCAAAATATTCCGTCCACCTCTTCATTTGCTCTTGTATATTGCTGAGCAGTTTCCCATTCTTATCTTTTATGAGGCAACTTGTTTGCTTGTATTTCCCTGTTAGCTTCTTTGTGCTGCTATACAGTTCTCTCATATTTCCTTTGGCTGCAGCATCTTCTGCCTCTCTTGCCAACTCCTCAATATACTTTCTCTTGTCTCTTTTGATACTTCTTTTTACTTCTTTGTTTGCTTCTGTGTACACTTCTTGAGCCTTGGCTTTGGAACTTCTGGTTTTGCTTGTGTTTAACTCTGCTTTCTTGTTTTTTCTATCTTTTATCTTATTGATGGTTTCTGTTGTTATCCATGCTTTTTGTTGTCTTTCCCTTTTCCCCAGTATTTCTTCACATGTCTCCTTCCATACCGTTTTGACCTGCTGCCAATAGTCTTCTGTATTCTCTACATCTTCCAACTGTTGGAGCACTTGGAATTTGTTGGATACTGTGACCGCAAATTTGTCTCTTGTTTCTTGATTTCTTAGCTGTCCTACATTAAACTGTTGTCTATAATTTTTCATTGTTGCATATCTCTTGAGTTTCATTTTTACTTTGGCTATCAGAAGATGGTGATCTGATGCCACATCTGCTCCTCTATATACCTTTACATCCTGCAATGATGATCTAAACTTCTTCTTTATGCATATATGATCGATCTGATTTTCTGTTCTATGGTCTGGTGATATCCATGTTGCCTTGTGTATTCTCTTATGTGGAAACATGCTTCCTCCTATAGCCAGTTGATTTGAAGCACAGAAGTTTGCGAATAGTTCTCCATTTTCATTCATTACTCCTAGCCCATGTTTTCCCATGACTTCTTCAAATCCGGTATTGACTGTACCTATCTTTGCATTCATGTCACCCATCAAAATTATGATGTCTCTTCTTTTTACTTTATCCATAATTTCCTGTAGTTTAGTATAAAATGCTTCTTTCACAGACTCTTCTTTGTCATTAGTTGGTGCATAACATTGGATGACATTGACATGAATTTTCTTTTTAGCTGTTTTGAAAATAGCTGTTATTATTCTGGGTCCCACAGCTTCCCATTCAACGAGTGCCTTCTGTGCTTCTTTAGACAACATAAGAGCCACCCCCTCACTGTGGTGTGAACCTTCGTCCTCGTGTCCCGAGGACAGCACCAATTCACCCGCGATGAGTTTCTTCCTGTCTACCCCCTTCCACTTTGTTCCACACATTCCCAGAACCCCGATTTTGTATTCCCTCATTTCCGCTGCCACCTGTGCCACCTTCCCCCGTTCGTTCAATGTCCGAACACCCCAGGTGCCAAATCTGGAAGCTCTCCCAGAAGAAAGAAGGCCAGTCAGCAACACAGATTCCCCTCGGCTTTCTCCGTGTTGCATCATACGCCTCCCCGCGAGAGGACCTTCCCCTGTCTTGGATGGCTGTGTTTTATTTTCTTTATTTGACTTGTCCATATTTGTTGAAGTTTTTTGTGGTTTAAATTTTTTTTACAGGATGGGGTAACCGGCCCCATGCCCAACCCTCCTTAGTCGCCTTCTACGACATGCTTGGCAGGGGACAGTGTTACTATTCTTTGCTCCCCTTTCGGGCCCCGGTAACACACGGGTGATCTCACATATGCGAGCAGCAAAGCTTCGTTATCATGCACGACGCTTTCATTCAACTGTAGTGAAAATTCAGTAGACTGCAAATCAGTACACAGCTGATTTTCAACATCGCTTGCCATCTCATCTATTCTTCTTGAAAAAGTATCATTGCTCAATGGAATAGAAGAAATGATGTCACTTGGATTTCTTTCCATCATTGTGCTAATTACCTCCCGTACAGCTGGTAAAATTAAACATTCTCCAATGTTGTGAGGTTTATCACACTTCGCAATCATGTGTGCAATTTTGGAAGATACAATGAGATTTTTATCATTGTGATTATACATTTTTAAAAAACATATTAGTGACAGTGTTGCGGCTTTCAAACTTTTGTTTTAAATTCTGGAAGTAAGAAACATCTTTGCCAACTTTATCTGAGTGTTTCTTGGTAAAATGCTCGTTAAGCAGGGACGGTTTCATTGCTTCGTTAGAAAACACTTGCTGGCACAGCAAACACATTGGTAATTGTTCATTTACGGCCGAAGGTACAAAACCGAATTTCAAATATTCAACTGAATATTGTCGACACTTTCTCTTTACTGCTGACATATTGAAAAATTTTAGTATAATATCACTGCACATACATCTACACCTCGTCAAGCCTCAAAACTGACTGAGTTTAATTCTCTGCACTCGAAACATCCAAAGATGCATTAAAACTAAGCCACAACTGCCCACAACGTCCCTGTTGCGAGAAGGTATTTACGGACAGGGCAGGGGCTGTGATGTGTTCTCGGGCTAATCAATGTTTGATGGGAATGCGTTTCCAGAAGAAAATATGCGTCGAGAGTGGAGAGAGAAGGTTAGCTTGGGTGTGTCGAGAGGCTAACTAATGTTTCGAGTGTTAAAGGGACATAAATCTCCGCCTACTGTCTCATGACAATGGTAACATCCCAGGTACTAAAAATTTGCGTTTGGAATCCTTGAAACACTCCATGGGACGCAGGGCAAATAAAAACTATCGTGTTACAAGCTATGCGAAGGGGAATATCTTTTGTAATTGTTTCATATTGATTCTTGTAAAAATGTACACACCCCCCCCCCCCCCCCCCGAATGGAAATAGCGACCCCCAATCGTTGCGACCCATCAGAACGCCCCTTGATGGCTTCACCTTCTGTTAATTGTGTATAATTTGGAAGTGACAGCACCTCGACATTTCCAAACACGCGTTGTGAAGTAGGCGAAGATGGCTGCAGCTTTGCCAATGCGTCTGTCAACTTCTGTGTCTATTTCCGCTATAAAAATATGTGTCGTTATTTATATGCGCTAGGTATTAGGTATTCAAAGTCATGTCCAGATTTTTGTCCGTTGGTCTATGTCTCCTAGTTTACTGTCTTACGATCCTGCTAGTCTCATACTCTTTCAGAAAACAAACACAATTGTTAAAAAATTATAAAAAATAGATCTTTGAAGAGACACAATAAGTAAATTTGCTATCCTTGACTTCTGGCATTAAAAAAAAATGTAGTAGTAACGTTTATTACTTTCCTTTAGGTTTCAACCAAAATTATTGTAGTATAAAGTAAAAGTGAGAACAATTTTATAACACAACATTTTTGATTTATGTAGAGTTAAGTTAATTTTAAAGTTAACGCAATTCTACAACACTTAACATTTATAATGTATGTAGAGTTGAGTTAATTTTAAAGTTAACGCAATTCTACAATACTTAACATTTCTTATGTATGTAGAGTAAATTCGTGTTACAGAGAAAGCAATGTTATATACTTAGGATATAAGGAAAGTTAATGTAAAAGTGAAAGCTATTCTACAACAATTAACATTCATGATATATGCAAAGTAAGATTCATGATACAGGTAGACAACTCATACCTGCAGAGATTGTAGTCGGTTCCTTAGTGAAATCATGTTTCCTCTTCTTGTCCACTATAAAGATTGAACAAAAATTTGAATGACTACATTTACATCAATTAATTAATAATTATTCGAGTCATATTGCATTTTGAAAACCACTAACATTTGTGACTGACTATGCACTCATGACCATGCTGCTTAAGGCTCCATTCTTTTTCTTTGATCCTTAGCCTGTGACTAACAAAGCAGTCAGTGGCCATCACGCCTGGTGGCGTCTTGTAGGGCAGAAATAAACTGCTCCCACTGTGGTTGGTCGGCAATGAAGAGGCTGACAGATTGGCAAAGAAAGGCGGAAAGCGACCTCAACGTAATACAAGCATAACTTTCGAAGAGGCAAGGAATTTTTTTTAGAATCAGAAACAAGAACAAACGGGATGCAGAGCATTCAGGCCACACATACAATGGTGTATATTACCAGCTCAACAGAAGAGACGAAGTGGTAATCTTCAGACTCCGCACAGGCCACAACAGATTGGGATACCAACTATTCAACAAGCTAAATATACGAGCTACTGATGAGTGTAAATGTGGCACCTTGTCAAGACCCCTGATACTGTGGATTTAACAATATTAATAACTCTATACTTGGCTTGCTACGCTAGGAGACGACCACAGCATAAATTGGTTGACAATGAGTAAGATTAACACCTGTAGCAGGTAAGTTCCCTTTTATTACCAAAGCACACAAAATACAGGCCTCACGCGGCCATACATATGAATGAAATATGTAAATATCACTGCCAATAATATTGGTCTCGTTAACAACTCAATCTATCGGCATCATATCCTCTGGTATGTCCCTACAGAATGAGCATTACAATGACTTTCGCTCACCTGCGAACAGTGTACTATGATAAGGTAATACTTAATCATGAATAACTTATCATCAACGGCCTAAGGAAATTCCACTAGATAATACACCAACACTCTAGAATTATGCAATCCAATCCACACCGCTTGAAAAAATGGCAAGTACTAAACAATCCAATCATGGCATACACTTCCCAGCAAAAATGCAGACAGGGAACATAACAGCGACATGCACCGGACGCTGGCCAGAACTCAAACTGCCTTTTTGCGCCTGAATTTGAAACCACTTCCCGTATGGTCACCTGACCAAGCGGGTTCCAAGTTAAATCACTCTCAACGTAACCAACCTGATTTTTCGGAGAAAATATCGCCGTGACATCCACCCCCCTTAAGAAAGAAAACGTAGTTTTCTTCCACCGGAGGAGCAACGCCCAACCCCCTTCGGAGTATGGACCAACATATGCCATCATAGCATCTCCTCGTCTGACTAGAGAATGCTATAGTTCTATCCTGCCATTTCGTTCATGCTTTCTCCAACTATTCATAAAACACGCCATGATTATGGAGTAAGCTCACCCAGGTACTGGTTGTCGTGAAAAATAACAACGACCGTCCACACCTGGTCTGTTAAAACACACTATATCGTACGCTCATAGTTGTTCTCAAATAGGCATGCACACCAGTAAATAATCTCATAGCATATGCAATCATTTGTACATGGTTTAAATATACATTATATCCGATTCTAGAGCAGATTGCCTTTATGGCACCAAAATACATACATTGCAAAGCATAACATAGTACATAGCAAAGCCTAACGTGATCTTTAAAAGTTCACAAAACACCTCTAGTACTAGTATATGTAAATCAGTCCCATCGGTCTCTTCAATACATTATAAAGTTGTACAAGAGACTTATATTTCTCACCATAGTACTGGTGGCGGGGGTCAGACTCTAAAGTTAGGTTCGCGTTAACCGAACCACCCTACTGAACGCGCGTCCGCTATCTATCCTTTGCTATTGCTGGACTATCAGCAGGTGGTTGTGAAGCAACGACATATGCTTCCACCTGATTGCATCACGCACATCCCACCTATTCGCGAAAGTCACAGTGCAACTTTGGTATTGTCCCGCAATGACAATACCTCCACGAACTTCACTGGCGCGACTTCATTAAACACTCGTCTGAGTGTGCTCCAACTAGCACTCAGGGGAACATTGCGGACCCGTACCGCGCGGTTACTCGCTATCAGGCCATCAGATATGCCTTTTCTGTTCCTATACCTATCCCTTGGCCTCGGACTGTGAGTATCAATGAGCGCCTGCCGCGAACCCCGTCTCGGATGTACCTTCCTCTCGGGACTCTGCTATTGCTGACCTTCTGCTCCCGCTACACCCATGGCCTTATGCACTCCCTGTACATTGCCGACGATTAAATCGGCAATTGGATCCTCGAGAAAGAACGCGTTCACTCCATTCGACAGGAACGGAGTGTCCACATTAATACACGCCTGGGGGTAAGACTCAACTTTGCCCCCAAATGTAGTACACATTACGGTTCTGCCTGTAAGGCAGGACTCGTTGATACACGACCGACGTACCCCGACAGTTGTACATCCAGTGTCCCTCAACACCAGAACTGGTCTATTCTCTACCTTGCCTTTGTGGAGAGCCACCTTGCCCGTCTCGTGGACTGCCGACAAACATGGTACCGCATGCCCGCTATGTAGCACTAACCTCTCGTTCGCATGGAACAGAGGGCGATACCCCGCACAGTCCTCGCTATTGGCTGTATCCAACACAACCGCGGAATTTGCGTGTTCTATCGGGGTCGGACACCTGTCAGCGCAATGGTTATTGCCACCACAATTGAAAGACAGCCGCTCCTTTTTCGTCTCATCGCGTGTACTCCTGCTGGGGCTTTTCGATGACGAAGACCGCGCATCGGAGTCGGAAGATCGGCTCTCCGAGGACCCACTCCTCTGCTTGTGATGTTTTGTTTTGTACTAAAACCGATCTTCGTCCCGCGACTCCACGAAGCGTACCTGCTTTCGCGTTTGGCGCTCTCCTCCGTCGCTATTACTTATTACTTGTCGGTTCTGCCAGTTGGAGCGGAATTCCCATAATTTCCTCCTCTTGGCTGATAGGGCCTAGAGGAACTCTCGTGCTCCTGCTCTTGGCACCTGTCTGCCTCGCCTGACCGACTTCGCCATGGATGGCGCTGAACTTTGCCGACAACGGCAACCAAGTCGTCTGACAGACCTGACTTCTGAATGGGTTTGCCCGGATGGGCAAGGACAAAATGATGCCCTAATTGGGACATGGACTCAATATCTTTTGGTTGGCGCTCTTGGAAGAACGCCACAAACTCAGTTGAGCACGACGACAACACTTTGACTCGTAGCATCAAGTCTAGCAAGCCATCATAGTCCTTATTAACCCCCTCCATCTCAATCCATCTGTTGAGCAGAAGTTTTATCTTCGAGATAAAGTCCCCAAAGTCTTGGTCTACGCTTGGCATCGCGTTTCTGAAACGCATCCGGTACCCGTCAGCAGTCAGACGGAACTTCCGGAGCAACCTTTCTTTTACTTTGTCGTAATCGGCCCTTTCTTCTAGCGGGAGGCTATAGAAAGTTTCCATTGCCGGCCCCACTAGCAGCTTGGATAACAGAGATGGCCACTGATCTCTTTCAGCCTTCCAGTCCAGGCATTCGGCCTCGAACCTCTTGAGGAAAAAATCTAAACTGTCGATTTTATCACTAAAATTCAGCAGCCCCACCTAAAGGGACGATGGGACCTCCCAGGAGTCGAGTTCTGACCACTCGCACCCACTTCTAGTCTCTTCAATTGGATTTCCTTATCAAACTTTTTCTCTTCCAGAGCTATTCTCATCTTCTCTAATTCTAACTCTAACTCCCTGTTTCAAATCATTATGCTCTTTCGTCTTCTTCTCTTCAAATTCTCTATCTTCTTTTATCTTCTTTTCTTGTAACTCGAATTCTCTCCTTTTTAGCCCTAACTCTTCAGCTCGAGCATCTTTAAAGGCATTCTGTTTCTCAAACTTTTCCTTCTGTTCCTTCTCTTTCTTTTCCTTCTCTTCCTTCTCTTTCTTGTCCTTCTCCAAAGCTTTTTGATTATCTGCTGAGTAGTATTCTGCCTTGGCATAGTCATTTAGTTCTTTGCCAATGTACCCGCATTCTTTACTTATCTGAATGAAATCCTGTAGGTCCATGATGTACAATTAGAAAACTCACTATTATCTCTTGCTATAGATTTTTAACATGCACTACTCAATCGTATATACTGTAAACACTTCACTTGTATCACCAGATAACTATCTGCTTACAAGGTATGCAGTAATGATAGTAAATATCGATAACACTACTCAAATTTACACATCCATATGCAAGTAAGTATATACCACCTCACTTCTCACCGTACACACCTAATCCACTTTACCTCTTAATGTATAAATATAATCTTACTTTGCCACTTGGCTACTGTCTCCTTACTCTGGAAATTTGGTACTTATGACCACTTAGTCTCTGTGATACATTCAAAGACCCTTACAACAGTCGACAGTGCTACTTCCTGGTGCTATGACACCACTGTACCAACTTGACAATAAATCAGCTTTTACACCAGAGTCTGTCACTGGCACCCACACTGGTGCGATACTCATATACTAATCCAATTCTTAATAATCTATCTAATACTCGTATAACTGTTTCCATTGGCAAAATGAGAACTACACAGATGAAAAGACACACACTAAACACTACGAAAACAAAAAACAATCTCAGTCACGAGGAATAAGATGATAGACAACGTTGAGCAGAGGTAGATAAGTATATACAATGCGTGACTGCAAACGAAAACAAGGGCTACCTGCTAACGTATTTACAAGATAGCAAGAAGGAACGCGAGATCACACCACTTAAACAACATAAAAGAATTACTGGTTGCACAGGAGCTGTAAATACAAACTGCACCAATACACCTAACACCAACAGGGCTTGGAATGTTAAATAGGGCAGTCGCAGGAAACACCTCTGCCTTACTCCGCCACGAAACACACACAGCCACCCCTATAAAGAAATCAGTCTAATCCAACCTTTTCCTACAAGTAAGCAAAGGAAGAGTTAAACTCGCCACCCGTCCATCCTTGAACACACACAATTATAATATTACACAATAGACTAAACAACAATTACACTTAACAATGAAGTGCTGAGATCTATCTCCTTCACTAGCCACCACTGAATCACACCAGTCAAAATAAGCTAAATGACACATAAGCAATAATATGATGTCACATCCAATATTTACTATGTATATATTATTCACCACCTCCAAGTAATAAGAACTTAGAGTGACAAATCCTACTTACCTAACTAACACCACCATACTAAGTTTCTACTAAGAAACCAGGGAAAAGCAACAAAACAAAATGAAAGAAAAACAACAACAAACCCATAAGCAAACTTCAAGAAGCAGATGAAGTAACAGAACTATCCCCTTGCGCTAAAAGATCAGACTGTACGATAAATGTATCAGGTGGATAGAGAGAAAAGACAATTTAGAATTTAGAGGAAAAACAAAAAAGCATAAAAATAACACATCATATAAAGATTTACAATAACAAAAAACTTAACTGACGCTCCAGCAATGCTTGACCACGTAACTCCTCAGCACTAGTGATGAAAATGAAGACGGACAAACGTAACTCATACTTGAAACATCCAACGGCAAAATATAAGTGCAGAAAATCAGACTTCTCCGTAAGTCTGTGTGCCAGCAAATACACAACTGTTCTTTGGCACAATACTGCAGCAAATATCGACACGTATATACTGTTCTATACGGTGCTAGCACAGCACTGTCCACAATAGACTACCGACTGTATACTCCAATGAAAGTCTAGATAACCAATTAGCTTCACACATCTATCTGATACATGGTAATAAGCACAGTTCGTTTCGTAACACCGCTTTAGGAAAGCAGCAGACTTCAGAACAGAGTACTGCAGAATGACTCAGGTCAGCAGGCTTCACTCCTCGTTGGTATTCACCCAATGGCCGGGCACATCAGTAAAGTAAGGGCACGTCGGAGGCGTTGATATTCACCCACTGGCCGGGCAAATCAGTAAAGTAAGGACACGTCGGAGGCGTTGACATTCACCCACTGGCCGGGAACACCAGTAAAGTAAGGTCAGGACGAACAAGATGTCTACCCAAGAGGAGCACCACATAACCTGAGATACCTATACCCCTATTGATCTCCTTACCATCTACCAGTTCCTATCAACACCTTCCTTCCACCCTATACCGAACTTGACCGAGCTATCTCCCATCTGGCACCCATTTTCCGCCTGGGACAATCTATACAGTACCGACTCCTCAACCTCCGCTGCTCCACCTGGAACACAATCACTACGCCACAAAACAACCTTGCGCTACCTCAAACTGACACGCCAGATGCAAGCTGTACCTTGAATCTATTACTTTGACAAAAATTCTCCTAGCAACTGCCACTGTAGCACCACCATACACTTGCAACACGATGTCAAACACGATGTCAAACACACTGTCCAACACTCTCTGAACTTGAAAAATACCACTGTTGCCTAACTAGGTCACTCGCATTATCGATGGCACTAGATCGTAAACAGTTCACGATTACAGACTGACTAACACACTGACTTGGAACTGGACAACCGAAAATAACTCATTATCGTGCCTATAAACATGAAGGTGACCACATACTGCGACCATAACTTTCTAACACCCTGTGTGCATACTAAATTCTGGCCTATATAAAGAAAACATAGGCACTACGGCCTTTTGGATGCAGCCCCTAGCTGTCCACAATAATTTATCGCCTACTAAAACACCGTTTACAGTAGTCAGGGCACTCTTTAGACGTAGCCCCCAGCTGTCAAGACCACTGATACTGTGGATTTAACAATATTAATAACTCTATACTTGGCTCGCTCCGCTAGGAGACGGCCACAGCATAAATTGGTTGAAAATGAGTAAGATTAACACCTGTAGCAGGTAAGTTCCCTTTTATACCAAAGCACACAAAATACAGGCCTCACGCTGCCAAACATATGAATGAAATATGTAAATATCACTGCCAATGATATTGGTCTCGTTAACAACTCAATCTATCGGCATCATATCCTCTGGTATGTCCTTACAGAATGAGCATTACAATGACTTTCGCTCACCTGCGAAACCCTGTACTTTGATAAGGCAATACTTAATCATGAATAACTTATCATCAACGGCCTTGACATTGGGAGTGAAGTTCATCTAGTCGCCTCTTGAGAAGAATCCTCATCACAAACGACCTGATAACGACCCATTGCAGTACTCCGTGTTACGGTATATGATATTAACGCCGTCTGCTAAAGGTTAGCGGACGTGCAAATGTAAAGGTTAAGACATTTAATATATTGCGATAGATGTTTCAATTATTGAACGCTCCATACACGATCGATTATGACGTGTCTAGCGTTGTTTGGGACACAGTCGGTAACTAGGAGACGCTACCCTTTGTTACTTGACCGCCAAGCTGAATAGCTGCGTTTTGTTAACCTTCCAATTCAATGGCATGATATAGCCATTTATATGTGCATTTATGATGGACCAGGGTCAGTCCTAGAACTCTACATGAGAGGAAACTTATGGAGGTTAGTGATTAACTAAATCCTTGGAAGGAGAAAGATAATCGTCTACTTTATACGAAGTAATTAGACTCACAGTCTCACTGTCGGCAGGTAGCCATTCTATCTGCGCGTGCATATAGCTGTGATGTTCTGACGACAATTACTGCATTGTATCCTTAAACGGACATTGACATGTAAAACAGCAGTCTACGCTATTGATTGATTGATGCATGTACCTCATGTGTGAATTGAACTGTTTATGTATGTGTGTAATCCATATTAAATTGTGAAGGACTCGAACCGGAGGCATTATTCGTTGAATCACGTTACACCTTCAACCATTATGAATTATGTATTTTATATCAAGTTGCTGAGTTAATAAGATGAACAGTTGTTTACATCTTGATGCCAAGTTCAGGCATTACGACAAACCAAAGGTGAGGTTCACCCCATTCGCGTACGAATATTAGCACGATCAGAATTCAAGCAACACAACCAGTAACCACACACGAAAGTCCTTCAACAAAAGTGGCGGCCGAATGCGGGGAACGACAGAAAAAAGAAACAAACTTCTGTTCCTTACGCACATGTTAACCACAAATATTTACGATCAATTTTCGATCACATGATCCAGTCGAAGATGACGCAGTACTCATTATAATGCCTAACAACGTGACGTCACCGAAAGTCGTGTAGGTGAACTGTCGGAGAAACCAAAGCCGTTTCTAAGTCTAACCAGGGGAAACATGAGCCATTGAAGCAAACACACGATATGGACTACAGGAGCAGACAGTCAAAGGCACAGGCCTAGCCGTCGACGACAACGAGCATCAAGTGAAGCAGCAAATAAAGATAAGTTTAGCTCAATAACTATTGTCGTTAACGTGACAGTGCTAACTGAGTCCATGCCCTCTGCCTACATCGGCATGTTTTTACCTATGTTTAATGTACTTTTTGTTGTCTTAATGTGTTGTTAATTAGTGGGCGGTAGGGAGAATGAACCGAAATTAGATTCTGTGGCTCTCACGATGCCTGAATTGATTTCGGTCGTTTCTTAGGGCAGTTAAACGATTGCACTTTTGGAAGCCCCATTGAGGTTTGCCATTGGACTACCTGTCCAAATCTGCTGTCGTCTGACGATTTGTGTTAGCTGTGCCGTTCCGTAGATAACTGGTGTATTTTATTTGTACTAAGTTCACATTTTTATTCAGTTTTGTATCATGTTCGTTAACTATTTCGTCCAGTCTACTCTTACTATCAATTTATTTTATGATTGTTAAATGTTCGTCCGTTATGAGTCCTGTGATGTCATCATTTTTTGCAGTCATTTTTTTTTTGTGTACTTTGCATATTCAGTTGACCTCGTGTCAATCTTTGACCCTTCGTTTTCCGTGTGACACTTCCGCTTGTTTTATTTAGTTCATAAATTCATTTTTAATTGTGAAAATGTCTTGTTTGCGTCTTGACATTGTTTGTACCCTTTAGTTGCATCATTGTTTTGTTTGTACTCATGATATATATTATATACTACATTAATACTATAACATTATATTCAATAATACACTTGTAATTTAATTTAATTAATTTTTTATGACATTTAAGGTTAATATGGGACATTGCATAATTATGCAGTGATAGTCCAAGAAATTAGCACTGCAATTTATAAGAGATGCCTAGGGCATAATAATATAATATATATATTGACCAAATAAAATAATCTTATAGTCTACCTTTGAGGTAATAGACCCATTGTATATTATTTAATATACTTTTCTAGTACTAAGAGAGTGACTTAGTACATTGAACAATATAATTACTAGGAATCATACCCAACATTATTGGATATTGAGATTAATTGTGTGATGTAATTACATTATAGTTAACAGATATCATAACTATTTATGATATAGTTATTATTTAGATACAATATTGTTACAAAATATTGTCTATTAGTTGAACTTAGACATAAGAGTTCAGTACTATTGTGATTATTTATATTGAATATTCCTAAGTTGAGTAAGTATAATAATTACTCTGAAGCTACTATTGACTATTTTAATCAGTAATTACCAATAATTACTTACCAGATAAAAGTCAAAATGCTTACTATAGACCATTTCGTTAAAATTGGTAAGGAATATGGTTATAAATCTCAAGAACTTCGTCAGTTTGCTGAGGCAGAACTGGAAAAACATAAAGCAGAAATAGAGGAACAAAAGGCTGCATTAAAGAAAGAGGAGGAGGAACGTGAGATGAAGCAAATTGCCAAGGAAAATAGATTAAGAGAGATTGCTCAACGTGAAAGAGAAGAGCAAAGAGCAATTACCAAACAGGAAGAAGAGAATAAATTGAAACGAGAGGAAATTATTTTACAACAAGAAATGGAATTGGCGCGTATTAAATTGGAGACAGCAAGATTACAAGCACAAAGTGCTGATGCAAACCAGAATAATAACGCACAAAATGGATCGTCATCCAGCCAAACTAAACATTTCTACAACTTTAAATTACCCACTCTCAACTTAAACGTGGACGACCTTTCATCGTTCCTGTCACGTTTTGAACAGACCTGCAAAACAAATCATTTGCCTGAAGAGTCATGGGTACTCAAGTTAAATGAATTCTTGGTTGGAGAACCATTGACGGCTTCTCAAAATGCTGACCCATCAATAGCAAATAACTACGGTGCTATTAAGTCCTTGCTTTTACGAAGGTTTCACCTGGACGAGGAACACTGTAGGTTGAAATTTAAGGAAATTTTACCTGAATCTCCAAAAGATTTTGCAGGATTCATTGCGAACATACGCAATACATTTAATAGATGGGTTGAACTGGCAGAAGTCAACAAATCATACGACAAATTAGTTGAGTTACTACTACGGGATAAGGTATTATCTTCGGTTAGCCAGCCATTTTTTGCATATTTGCAGGAGCGTAAACCAGGTACTATCGACGAGTTAGAAAAAATTTCTTTAAACTACTGTTCGGCACATCCGAATGCAACCATTTCTAACTCCTCATTAAGAGAACCTCTACCTGTGGCGTCTAATATGGCCTACAATCATAATAACAAACAAAGACATCACAGTGTAGACAGAAGTAGGTTCCAAAGAAATCACAATGTTAACTTTCAGAAGGGACATAATAATGATTTCAACAATAAAAATGAGTTCAACAGAGGTAGATCACGAGATAGAAATTATTCACCTCAAACAAACTACCACAATGGTCAACATAACACTAATTATAATCGATCACATACTCCCAATAATAACAATAACTGGAATGGTAATAATCATGGCTCGAGACATCGAGATAATAGTTACTATAGAGGACGACGAGATAATTCTAACAATTATACTCGGAATCGATCTCATTCTCGGGGATCATCTCATTACAACCATAATACAGGGGCGGCAGTTACAAATAATACTACCCCTATAGCTTAGGTCCCACTTGACAATAAAACAACACAGTCTTCTGCTGCATGTTTTGCTATTAATTATAATGTGGCAAATAGTTGCCAACAATGCAATCTTATTTTTCAGAAGGCGAAAGAAACAGTGCTTAACTGCGGACATATTACACCAGAGGTAGGTCTTGCAGTCAACGATGGAACAGGCTTACTAATTTTTAACAGGGGATTAGTTAATGGATCCGTCGTCTCAGTGCTGAGGGATTCAGGATCCACGACGATTGGTATACGTCAGTCGCTGGTACATCCTAGCTGTGCGACAGGAGAATATGTACGCTGCATGACATTTGGTGGAACTATTGAGTTTTACCCCACAGCTATTGTTCATATTAGAACACCCTTTTTCACAGGGAATGTAAAAGTATGTATGCTAAAAAAGCCTATAGCTGATCTGATGGTTGGTCGTATACACGGCAGTAAAGATTGTACTCCAGATGAGATCATAGAATGGGAGAAACATAACCTATGCACTGGAAACGCCGTGACGACTAGAGCGCAGACTCAACTCATGGAGAAATTTGGTGATAATAAGATGGATGCAGACAACCAAGAGGAGTTTGTAGTCAATTCACCTATTGACAGGGAAACATTTGCAACCAAACAAAAAGAGGATAAATCTTTAAAAAATTTTTTTAAGCTGGTTGATAAAGTTGACAATTTATCCTCAGGTAATAATAACAAACATTGGTTTGTTATTAAAAATGACATATTGATTAGATGTTTTAATGACAAATCACAAATGAAACAACAAGTTATGGTCCCGTATACTTTTAGACGGTACATTCTTCAACATGCACATGACTCACATTGTGCTGGACATATGGGATATACTCGAACACGATCTCGAGTACTGTCTTCATTCTTTTGGCCAGGAGTGTCAAGAGATATTTCGCAGTATGTACGTTCCTGTACTACATGCCAAGAAGTGAAAGCACGTGGAGCTTTTCACACGGCGCCTATTCAGGCTTGCGATATCTCAGTAAGACCGTTTGACAAGATGGCCATAGATATTATTGGTCCATTGCTACCATCGGCCAGAGGACATAGATTCGTCCTTACGTGCATTGATTTGTGCACACGATGGCCAGAAGCTATCCCATTAAAAACCACCACTACTACAGATGTAGCTGATGCACTACATCTCATCTTTTCTAGAATAGGGTTTCCTAGAAAACTTTTATCAGACCATGGGTCACAGTTCATATCTGACACCATGAAGGAAGTCATGAAAACTTGGAACATTCGTAGGAATTTAAGTAGTATTTATCATCCTATGAGTAATGGTGCGGTTGAAAGACTTAACCGTACACTTAAACAACTACTACATAAGGTTACTGCTAAGCACCCTCATGACTGGGACAGAGCACTCCCAGCTGTTCTATTTGCTTATCGGGAGGTACCGCATGAACAAACTGGCTTCTCTCCCTTTGAATTAGTTTTTGGTGCTCCCCCAAGAGGTCCTATGGGACTAATAAAAGACTTATTAATTGACGAGGAGATGACTCAGGACACTCAGTCATCTTACGAGTATGTGATTAATCTTCGGAAGAACATTATTGAGTCTTGCCAGTTGGCAACAGCTTCTTCTGAGGCTGCAAAAGCTAAGGCTCGATCTCTACAAAATAGGTCTCGACGATTACGCCAATTATTCCCAGGCGATGAGGCTTATGTGTTACTTCCTCACAATAACAATAAATTATTGATATCTTGGAATGGTCCTTACAAAGTCATTGATAAAATTTCCGACGTTGATTACGTCTTAGATATCAAGGGACACAAAAAGATATTTCATATTAACATGCTCAAGCAATTTCATACACGTCCTGAACACTTACAGTCAATTTTTCATGAACTAGATGACAACACAGTATCTACTTGTTATTATTCTAACTTATCCGTCATCCAGGAAGAAGAATCTTCTTTTCCTGAGGTACAGTTACCGTTACCGGTACCAGTAGTTCAACCTACTGAATCTTGGCGGGATGTAACCATCTCTTCAACGGTTACACCGCAACAGCGTCTACAGATTGCTAATCTATTACAATCTTATCCAGATGTGTTGACCGACGTCCCGGGTCGCACATCGGCTATCAGTCATGACATTACTCTCAATGATGATACACCTATTCGTGTACATCCCTATTCGGTTCCTTTACATTTCCTTGCTAAAACTACTAAGGAACTTGAACAGATGTTGTCTCTGGGAATCATTGAGACTAGTAATTCGCCATTCTCTTCTCCATTAGTGATTGTCCGGAAGAAGGACAATAACATCAGACTATGTGTTGATTATAGGAAATTAAATGCTAAGACTATAGTTGACAGCGAACCACATCCACTTATCGACGACTTACTGCCACGTCTATCCAACGCAACTATATTTAGTAAGATAGACTTAACTAAAGGTTATTGGCAGATACCACTGACCGAAAAGGCTAAGTACTACACCGCATTTTCCACTCCACAAGGTCTATACCAGTGGAATGTGATGCCTTTTGGGCTTGTTAATGCGCCAGCTACCTTCATTCGCCTGATGCGACAAATTTTATCAGGTAGACCAGACATTATTACATATATTGACGACATATGCTTGTTTAGTTCGTCGTTTGAGGAACATGTTTCGGGACTTAGATATGTTTTCGACACTCTAAGGAATTATCATCTAACTGCTAAACCTACAAAGGTGCAGATCGCGTGTAATGAGATAACCTTTTTGGGACATATCATTGGATCGGGATATATCCGAACGTTACCTAGTACAGTCTCCAAAATTCTAAACATAGCAGTTCCTCAGACGAAGAAACAGGTCAGGAGTTTGTTAGGACTTGTTCAATATTACAGTAGATTCATACCAAACTTGTCATCCATCACGGCTGTATTGTCTCATTGTTAAAAAAAGACATGCCGGCGAAGGTGACATGGACTGGTATATGCAATGAAACTTTCAACAAAATTATAAATTTGTTCTCGCATGAACCAATTTTAAGACTTCCCGATGCTTCCAAAAGATTTTTCTTACGAACAGATGCTAGTAACTACGGCATTGGTGCATGCCTGCTCCAGAACCATGATGGCGTTCTACATCCTACCTTATATATTTCAAGAAAGCTAAAGCCGGCAGAAACAAAGTATTCCACAGTGGACAAGGAACTTTTATCAGTTATATGGGCAATAACTAAACTTGAAAAGTTTTTGCTTGGTGCTCCATTCACCATACAAACTGACCAACGTGCTGTAGCATCTTTGCGTCGATCTAACCACAAGAGCCAAAAACTCGCCAGATATGCAATCATCCTACAGCCATTTGAATTCTCCATTGAACATATTCCTGGCACTGAAAATATTGTGGCGGATGCGTTGTCACGTAATCCTATTGACGACGAATGATCAACATTGACATTCCTAAAACACGTCAATCATCACTACATTGGATATAACGAAGTATCAACTATAAGGGAACTAACCTTGCCTTCAATTTAATATTTATAAACACTATATGCATCACAGAATTGAACTAAAGACAATCAAGGTATACATATTGACATTGAAACTTCGTCTAACGTCCATACACAATATATGAATATTCGTTGAACAATCATGGAACAATATCTGACGACAAGTCGAACTTATTATCCTATGTGCACTTAATTCTTGGATGCTGGGATAAATGACATTTCTTTCCAACGTAAACGTTTGAACATTTTTGCCTAAAAGAATTCATCAGGATCAAGACTACGGATGGATCATCATATCCTATACTAATCAATTAGTTAACTTAACTTCTTAATTGAATTATTATCAATAAAATGAAATGTGAGAAAAAAATGAAATGAAAGAACAAAAAAAAAGAGAACGAAATATAAAAAGAAGAAATTATGAAAAGAGAAAATAAATCTCACACAAGTATTAGATTAATATTTTTTTAAATGTACCTATACGTTATTTAGTTAGTTAAATTAGATAGTTATTATTCACTAACACTTAACACACACAATTAAGTTAAAACTTATATTCGAATTTCTTTCTATTTCTTCTCACTTATTTTGTCTTTTCTTCTCTCATAACATCGCGTTACATTAGAATCTTAATAATTTAACTCTTAGTTTAATTAATTAATTTAATTTTAATTAGTCAAATTAATTCCTATATGACATACTAATACGACAGACCTTACTTTAATTTAATTCTATCATTCACTATTAACATTGGACATTTTATTTAGTTGATATAATAATATGTATAATATTGATATATAATGTGATTAATGTTAGATGACTATGACAAATAGTTAGTTGACATGACCGCGACACGGTTCTACTCAGAACATCGTCGGCCATATGTCACGATTGTATTAAATTTTTTTTGAAAAATTGTTAAGTCGGATAGATCTTGAAAAAAAATCTATCGATTTTTTTTCCCCGGTGTACAGGGAATTGTTACGGTATATGATATTAACGCCGTCTGCTAAAGGTTAGCGGACGTGCAAATGTAAAGGTTAAGACATTTAATATATTGCGATAGATGTTTCAATTATTGAACGCTCCATACACGATCGATTATGACGTGTCTAGCGTTGTTTGGGACACAGTCGGTAACTAGGAGACGCTACCCTTTGTTACTTGACCGCCAAGCTGAATAGCTGCGTTTTGTTAACCTTCCAATTCAATGGCATGATATAGCCATTTATATGTGCATTTATGATGGACCAGGGTCAGTCCTAGAACTCTACATGAGAGGAAACTTATGGAGGTTAGTGATTAACTAAATCCTTGGAAGGAGAAAGATAATCGTCTACTTTATACGAAGTAATTAGACTCACAGTCTCACTGTCGGCAGGTAGCCATTCTATCTGCGCGTGCATATAGCTGTGATGTTCTGACGACAATTACTGCATTGTATCCTTAAACGGACATTGACATGTAAAACAGCAGTCTACGCTATTGATTGATTGATGCATGTACCTCATGTGTGAATTGAACTGTTTATGTATGTGTGTAATCCATATTAAATTGTGAAGGACTCGAACCGGAGGCATTATTCGTTGAATCACGTTACACCATTCAACCATTATGAATTATGTATTTTATATCAAGTTGCTGAGTTAATAAGATGAACAGTTGGTTACATCTTGATGCCAAGTTCAGGCATTACGACAAACCAAAGGTGAGGTTCACCCCATTCGCGTACGAATATTAGCACGATCAGAATTCAAGCAACACAACCAGTAACCACACACGAAAGTCCTTCAACACTCCGCCAGTTACGTCTTTTTGCAACAGCTGCCCTGCTTACAATCAAAAGAACAACTGAAAGAGTTGCACGGCCTAGGAACTGCCCAACATCATGCAAGAAACAAAGTAAACAAAAGGGAGAATTGCGCATTAAGACCTACAAGCTGAGAGAGCCAGAAACTAAGATCAGATATCAGGGGCTTATAGCTACAGCGGTGAGAAACACCGAAAAACAACCTGATGACTTGGAAACCCTCTGGCTTAAATTCAAGGACATCATAAAGACAGCTGCTGCAGAAGCATACGGTGAAGTCCGACTTGAGAACAAGAGAAAGAGGACACCTTGGTGGACAGAGGAAGTCAAAGAGAAAATAAGAGAGAAGAAAATGGCATGGAAACAATACTTAGGAGCTAAAAACACAGCAGGACAAATAGACAAATATAGAGAATATGTGACACTCAGAACAGAAGCAAAGAACAAGGTGCTAGCAGCAAAACAAAAGTCCTGGGAAGAATTTGGAGAAAAGCTAGAAAAAGATGCGCAAGAAAACCGAAATTGTTCTATAAGACCCTAAAGAACACGAGGAAGGAAAACAATGCCCTCTCAAATTTATAAAGGACAAGCAAGGCAAATTGGTTACTGCCCCAAAAGAAGTAATGGAAAGATGGAAAGAATATTTCCCAGAATTCCTTAATGGTGAGCAAGGTCAAGCATCAGAAATGATAACCACTAGCACAGAAGAGAAAACCAATGGTGGTGAAGATGACATAAAGATGGAAGAACTGAAGGCAGCACTGGAGAAAATCAAGATGGGCAAAGCAGCAGGGCATGATGGTATAACACCAGAAATGGTTAAGTACATGGGAGCATCAGGCGATCTATTACTCCTAAGGGTCCTACAGGCAGCATGGTGCAACAAGGCCATACCAAAGGACTGGGAGATTGCCATCATAACACCGATTTTCAAAAAGGGTGACAATCGACAATGTGGAAACCACAGAGGCATATCCCTTCTCAGTGTCCCTGGTAAAATCTACTCTAGAATCCTAGAGCAGAGACTCCGATGCCTAGCTGAGCCACAATTGGATGAGGTCCAGTGCGGATTCCGAGCAAACCGAAGTACTCAAGACCTAATCTTCACACTCAGGCAGCTGAGTGAAAAGGCCCTTGAGTATAAGAGTGAGATCCATCTTTGTTTCATAGATCTGGAAAAGGCGTTTGACAGGGTCCCCTGGAGCAAACTTTGGGACTGTTTGGCAAGGAAGAACATTCCAGCACCTCTGATTCATGCTATACAGAGCTTCTATGAGTCTTGCAGAAATTATGTGAGGACAGCAAACTATAAGTCAGAAGAGTTCAGGACCACCACTGGTGTAAGACAAGGCGATATCCTGTCACCTTATCTTTTCATACTCCTCATGGACGATGTCATCAAGGCATGTAAGGAGAGAACAAGAAAGTATTCAGTGGGGTACTGGAAGATGAGACAGGTCTGTATTTCAGAGCTAGCATTTGCTGATGATGTTGTCCTGATTGCTAAATTAAAGGCACATCTCTAATCCAACCTGCAAGTCTAGAAGGAAGAGCTGGAGAAGAGAGGGATGGTCATAAGCAGCTCTAAAACAAAATCGATGTGATATCACGAGAAGAAAGAGTACATCAGATTAAGCTGGGAGAACAAGTCCTGGAGCAGGTCGACCATTTTAAATACTTCGGAGCTATTATAGACCGAAAGGGAGGCATCAAAGAAGAGTTGGCCACTTGAAAAGCAGCAGCTGGGAGACTTTTTCAGGCCATAAACCGAGGATTCCTCAGCAAGAGAGAGGTTGGTAAGAAAACGATGATGGCTGTATACCGCTCCACCTATGTCCCAGTCCTGACATATGGATGGGAGTCATGGACAATGACCACAACCCACAAAAGCCAGATCCAAACCTCAGAAATGAGGTATCTGAGGAAGGTGGTTGAAGTAACAAGAAGAGAGATGGTCCGCAACCAGACGATACGTCAAGGCCTAAAATGCCACCCCCTGCAGACCCAAGTAGAACAGTCCCAACTAAGATGGTTTGGCCATGTCTGCAGAATGGGAGAAGATCGGCTACCACGACAAGTATGTGAAACAAACAGCCAAGGATCCAGACCCCCAGGACGACCCAGAGTCCGCTGGGAGGACAACATTAGACAATCTTTGAAGGACCGAGGACTAGAATGGAACCAGGCCAGGAGGAAGGCAGCCGATAGGATAGTCTGGCGCTCTCTCTTCCATACCTCTACACCTCACGGTAGAAGGGGAACGACTAAGTAAGTAAGTACTATCCCGAACTCATAGCTCGTTGCGGTTTCGCCGAGCCTCTTAAGTACCATTGTTATTGATTGTCCTTTCAAACTCCAGTTTTAGTAGATCATACTCTGAGGCAACCACTAGACCTCTTGCACCTACCTCAACAGCTATGGCCCTTGCAGTGAACCCATCGTGTCTCAAGTCGGTGATCAGATCATTATACTTGGCCACTTTAAAAATCCCAAATAAGAACGACAATTGGTGTTTGTCACGGTATTTTAAAATGTTTGTGTACTTATTCCACGATTTCTCGCGGAACCCCTGATTGTGGATTTCTGAACCTTAGGGCTCCACTGAAAACTGTTTGAGAAGCATTGCTATGGTATAACATAAATTTACTGGTAACCTACCTTCAGATATTTCAGGTCGGCTGTGACATGACTCCATATCGTGTCAAGAAGCTGATGAACTTAATATGAAAGATTCTGACGTATGTAATATTACAGGTCAAATCCCGGTACACTAATATCACGTACAGACTGTCCTACGTGGAGATAAACAAATAATATGAGGAGATCAGGATTTAGGAGTTCCTTCTTCCACAAAGTTTGATAGAAATACGTGGCCAGACTTTTGCAATAAAATATAAATCGGATTTACCCGTTGTGACTCACAATATTTATACATTTTTAATATATACATTTTTTTATTCTCATTATTACGAAGAAAAATAATGAAATACAATTCTAGGTTGGAGTGGCAATTCTGTTTTTTATTGTTGACAATAATTGGCTGAAACTAACTGCTCACAATACCAGGATTGACATTTCCAAAGAAATTGTCGTTTCTTCAGCGAACGAACCAATCAGTTGTGGGTTTACCCGCTAGGAAAAAAAAATTTCTAACTCAGTAATTTCTTTCGTTTTCTTTGTTACCTTTGAAAAAAGTTAACTTTGAGATATCAGACCGAGAACGAACTGTAGTCAAAAGTAGTTACCTGAAGAACGACTGTAAGAGTAAAGCATTAATTTAAATTGAGATGAATGTACAATTAGGCGCTAGATCTCTTATCTCACCCCCCCCTCTCTCTCTCTGTATATATATATATATATATATATATATATATATATATATATATATATATATATATATATATATATATATATATATATATATATATATATATACGCATATCTATGTTAGACTTGCTTCTCTGTATGTGACTGGTATTAATATGGCTATTACATACTTATGA
>JAMPIV010013183.1:0-118724 GCA_024509875.1 Oreohelix idahoensis
GTTGCAGTTTTCTAGGATGTATGGTGAGGTAGGGGGGGGGGTGGGGGGGGGGGGGTATAGATGGGGGGGGGTGGGGGGGGGTTTTGGGGGGGGGGTGGGGGTAAAGGGGGGGGGGGGGGGGGGGTGTGTGTTTGGGGAACGTTCTATTTATAATATATTTGGTTTGATGTAGGGGTTAATGGGAATTGTGTGACGTGTTGTTTTTTTTGGTGTATTTGGAGTATTAGTAGGGTTGATGGGTTTTATTGTTGTACTTTTTTTTGTTTTCGAAATTATTTTTATTTAAGGAGTTGGATTTGGATTATTGAGGGGGGCGGTTGTAGGGTATATGTTGTCCAAGCATTTTTATTCTATGATATTTGAGTGAGTTGCATGGAGTTTTGTGGAAGATGTGTATGTGTTTGGTTGTAGTACAACTAACCTCTAATGTGGAACGGTTGATCTAAGACCATCATCATCTTGTGGAAACATATGAGAAGAGGATGGGTGAGGAACAGGAAACTCTCTATATCTGAGGACACTACTGTCATCGCACAGTGTAACTAGAGAAAGACTATGGTGTACTGTACAGGAAAACACGGAGAACTGATAACAACTACCAGACAAGCATCAGTCTGGGAACCTGAGATGAGAAAAGAGGATGGAGTCCTGACACAGAAACACACTGGGAACTCTGATTGACAACTAACCAGACCAACATCTTGGAACCAGAGTTCAGTACAAGACATGATGGACTCCTGGACAGAAACACACTGAGAACTGATGAACAACAAACTACCAACAAGCATCATTGGAAATGAATGAGAAGACGATGAGTTCCTTACAGGACACTCACTTGAGAACTGATGACAACTAACCAGACAAGCATCAATTGGAACCAGAGAATGAGAAGACGATGGTGGCTGACAGGAAACACACTGACATCTGATGACAAACACACCAGACAAGCAATCAATGTAAATAGAAGATGAGAAGAATGCATGGCGTCTGACAGGAAACACACACTGAACAAAACTCATGACAACTAACCAGACAAGCATCATTGGAATCACCACCATAAATGAGAAGACGATTGAGTCTGACAGGAAAAACACACTGCGAACCGTAATGACGACTACCAGACAAGCATCACTGGTACCTGTGATGGAGCAAGAACGAAGGAGTCGGACCGGAAACACACTGAGGAACTGATGACAACTATGTGGGTGGGCTTTTTGATGTTATGAAGTGTGGTTGCTATGTTTTACTTAGTGTCCTGAATTAGGTCAAGCTGTGAAGGCCCACTGAGATAACAGTTTATGTGAGTTTACAGAGTACCTTGCTGCCTACCAAACCTATGACCTCAATCATGGGACTTATTCTGACTAGTATGTCTGATAGCTACGTCTAATGTCTAGGGTGGGAGCCGCCTGCTGGTGTAATGGCTTTCGGTAGTGCGTAACTCGGCACCAGACGTGTTCATGTTTCAAAAACCCGGCGTCGGCGTTTGACGAACTGCTTTTACGTCCACAACTTTGACTGAAATAGCCTGAACGGCTCCCTGTGATAAACCCTCTGTGGATGGGAATGCGCGAAGCTCTGAACCGGTTTGGAAAGAAAGTCCTCAGGTTTCCCCACCTCGCACATGACACTGTCATTGGGACCCGAAGGCGCTGAAATGCCCCAAGTGCTGCAGCGCTTAAGGAAAAAAAAAAAAAAAAAAAAAAATGGTCCTAGGGTAATGAAATGTGGTGTGCCTGGTAATTAATACCCAAACACTAATATTAATCTCTAATGATCAAGTCAATTAACACTGTGTTTTTTAAAATTTAGAAATTACAATTTTTTTCAAATTTATATTTGATCCTGAACCAAGGAAGTTTTTTCTTCTGGTCAGACTTTTAAATCAATATGAATTAATGTCAATAGAAGTACATATCAAGTAACCCATGAAAAGTAAATCACATGAAAGACTTGTACACATATAATATAAATTAAATTTGCTAAATATTGGTGAACTAAAACTAAAAAGTCTTTAGGAACTAGTTACTGGATGTCGGGTCAGGGTATTTTTGCATCATTAACCCTAGTCTTTAGTTAACAGTGTTCTTCATTTGCTCTTTAAACAGGATTAAATAGTGGTGGAAAAGTGTCTTAATACAACAATGGAGTTTAGTTTCAATTATTTTCTATGCGTTGATGAAATCTCATCAGGCCAGGTCTTTAAATACCTTATCTGGCCTGTGACAATTGAAGAAAGTTGTTCCTTAGCCCACTGAGCCCACTCCTCACATGCTCTGAAGGTAGGTATGTAGGCACCTTCATACAAATTGAACTCTCCAGAACATCTGGCACTAGCACGCAGTGGCCAGACAAAAGAAACTCTGAAACCCACAAACTTAGGCTATGTCTTAAACATACTAACCTATTCCACCCATGTTTACAAGCAATAATACATGGAAATAAAAAGGACAGGGTCAGATCCTCTCTGAACCGAACCCAGCACATCTTACATCATCAAGGCTTGTTATCAAGTATCACTAGTTTCCCTTTTCCGTCTCCTCTATGGACTGGCCACTGTGCCAGCTGAAATTTTTTCATTAAGCTCTTCTTTCCAGATATAATACAGTGGTGTGATATGTTTTCCACCTGACCATCCTGAAAAGACAACATCTGTAGTCTACAGTTCTGATTGTTTTCACTCAGATTATAATTCAACCTCTAAGACCCTGTAACAGTTGGCTGGGGACCTAGAATAACGTACTTCACTTGTCCGTCATCATTTTTCTGCATTCTATGGCAGTATCAATCAACTCAGAATTGTTAAATAAAATGGTTTAATAATTCCGGCCGTTAACCACTCAATTTCAAAATGAAAACACACATCATACAAAATCACATTGAAATAGCATGGGATCCAAGGACACACACATTGATGGTTCTGCACACCAAAAGCAGTGAAGGACAGAGGGGCACGAGTGTATTTTGTCTCTCCCAGACAAAGTAGAATGAAATCCACCTGTTCAACTACTGGAACTATTCTATATCAAATACACTCGCCCAAGTACAAGCCTTGAGCATGAGCTTGCAGAAATATAAATAAACAACACAAAAAGCTAATGCCCAGTAGGTTGTATTCCTTACAGATGCAAATGTCAGTTAATGCAAGCCTTCAACAGTGATAAACTGCCAGAGGTTAAAAAGAGCCCTAATGCGAGCAGTGAATATCAAAAGGGGAGTGCTACAGTGGATACCATCAATCGTGTGGCATTACCAGCATACGAGAGAGCAGACACTGTTAGCGATAAAGAGAGAGTAACCCAAGGACCCAACTCGGAAACAAAAAGAAAACACAATCTCCTTCCAGAAACAGAAGACCCTTATGAAGGCAATTAGGAAAGCCCAGCCGAGACCAAACAAAGAGGACAACTCGAGCCACACATCATCTGACTGAGCAAAACAGGATACAACTGACTGAATCAGTCACTTATACAGACTTGAAATTGTCCCATCACCACTTTGCTCGCGGGACGGACATCCAGAGGCGGGGACGCGCGTATGACTGGCAGTGCTGAAAAAGCCGAGATAGGAAGCCACTCGCACAGTGGAGAACGGACATATCCTGACCGCGAAGAACACATATACATAGATATAGGATTTCTGGAGCACAGAGCGATGTCAGGATCTTATTCTAAACTGAGACAGGTAAACTAAAACAGGTCCATGGCAGAAATGAAGAAACCTATAGGTTATCTACACATTTTATCGAGACAAGCGAGAGCAGATTGTCAGGGCAGGAAAGGGTTAAAACAGGCAACATGAGCATTCTGAGTACTTGAACTCCTGGAAGAGAAGGATGACAGGACAATGGAACTAGTAGCAAAGTGCCATTATTCGACTATTGAAAGATTCTTGAAAGGATCAGTTACTGGAATGGGGATACCAATCTACAACAGACTGATAAGAGTATAGAGAGGGTTCGAGAGGCAGATTTGGCCAAAAAGACGATCGTAATACAATTTTACAACACCAATCGAATGACACTTCCGATTGGAGAGGTCAAGATGATTACGCTATGCCAACAAAGGCAGAATGCAATAATGGAAGACTACTACCTAGTTAATGATCTTATTAATTGTAATCGGGCAGACCTCAAGGCGAAGGCGGGTATCATCTACAATACAGATGATAATGAAAGAAGAACTGGGGAAATGCGTCAGCAGAAACAGCAAACAAAAATTTATGGATAAAGTTAATAAGTTTTCGGTAGTATTAACAACCTGGTCCATTGAGGAACACGTTTTCCACTAAAAAAAAATCAATCGCAAATTACACATGGGAATCACCAAAATGGTCTGGCGACAGATATCACAACGACTAGACCACCAGTGTCGCAGCCCGGAGAACTGGCCTACTGCCAGATGTACTCGGACCATCTCATCTCTATCGCCTCTGTTATCCCTCAACATATATCGACCCATTGTGGAACTTGGAATCAAGCTCACCCCAGACAGATCTGCCTACATCTACCCAATGACTACAACACCACACGTGACGTACCTATGACCAAGGGGTCTGATCTGCAGCTCCCAGCAAAAGCTGAGTAGGGGACTGACCGTGCCGACCTGGTAAACGACATGTGGACTTCATACCTGTTGACCAGGTCCTGCAGATTCTTTAGCATAGAATCTACAAACTGAACGCAGAACGCAGAAGGTATACCACGTTAAATAATACATCTGCGTTTATAGTAGTTTCATCATTTGGTTTTTACCAGTCATGTAGGTTTTTTGATGCGACACAAAGGAGTCAATAAAAATTGATATATGTGAAGTCTGGTGTGATAAAAATGTAGTGATATGTTTTTAAAAATGGCTGCATAAATTTCACTGAATCTTGTTCTAATAGTTAATGTTACAATAAGGGCTACACGTCACAAAACAGACACTTTTCAACTTAACATAATTGTTTTTAACAGATCTTCTTCACCAAGACTTCCTACAATCCCTTGTTCTCGTATGTTTTTTTTTTTCATAGCACAGGCAATCTACTGATTCAGATTGTAAGGTCCTATATTTTTTACTGCCTGATTTAAAACATTTAGAATAGATAAAAAGCGCCATTGTTTGGTGTTTGTTTTTAATAAAATATATGTTGGTTCTTTTTTAAAAAAAATTTACATATTGTGAAGTGCTGCGATAATACTGATATGTAGAACAAATGTCTTTCCAAACCTAAATATTTTTGTTTTTTCTAGTACTTTTTATGGCCATCAGATTATACTGCGAGTTAAATATGTCGGTGATAGGACATCAATTTTTATTTCTTTTTCGAATTCCTTTTTTAAACGACACTCTGCACTTCACAAGGCGAGAATAACATGCAGTCCTTTGACATAACAAAATAATGATTAAAGCAGTTCACACTTTTCACAAAGATTTTTGTTCAATTTCCTATATATCTATATAGATAGCCCTACAAATAGCTCCTATTTGAACATTATATTTATCAGCTGCCTGTGTTTTTAAAACATCACCTGAAAGAGAATTTCTGCAACCAATTGTGGTTGCCCTGTTTTTTTACAGAGTTTTCTGTAATTTTGATTTTTAAAAATCATAAATGTACATCTTTGATCTGACTGTGAGAAACATGAATAAGATATGCTTTTGATACTACATTTATGTGCGCACTGAGTATTCTGAACATTTTTATTGCCAATTAATATAAGTGTAAGTGTTGCAATTGTTACTTACACAAGTCTATGTCACAGTTTAAGGCCCTAGGTTTTCACAATGAACTGAACAATTTTATATAACCATTTTCACAAGATTTCTTGGTCCAATTTCATACATGTTAATATATAGACATATTAGCACTTAAGTCCCTTGTCGACGACACTAAAACTTCAAATGTCTTTGCACAAGGTGCTCAGAATTAATCCCAGTCCATAATCGCGTCGACCGACGCCACTCTCAAATGTAAGGCCTACGAACACAGGCCTCAAAAACCGGGGATCTCTATAGCCCTCACCCAGTGTGGATAACCTCTACACCAAACACGACTTCCCTTAGTTGTTTAACTCTTTAAGTCCCAATCGACTTTATAAAGGCTCAGGGGTTAGACGCGCTTGGCCCAATCGACTTTAAAAAGCCTTTAGTATATGTGCCTCTGTTTTGAGACTGTTTTTCTATATTATAACTTACCCACATAGTCATTTTCCGACGCGCAAGTGCGCATTCTTTTAAATACTCCCACGAGTTTAAGAGTGGAACGTGTTTCTAGTTATTGAGATATTTTATTTTAAAGAGATTTTTAAGCGAATTTCACATTTAAGCGCATCAGACCTCCATTTTACCTTGAATAACTACATCATTAATTTTTAAGCGCAGATCCCCCATTTTAACCCTTGAATCACTAATCATTTTTTCAATGAAAGCTTTTTATACTTTGTAGTCACAAGAGTAAAGTACATTTCCAATTACCTTCAGTTTATCATATACAAACATCAAAGTTTATCTTTATGCATATGAAACATTTTTAAAACATTTATTTCACGCAACAACAACAGAGTAAAAACGCCACTGGGGTGGCCATTTTTGCCTGGGGGCCAAACCCACTTTTTTGCTTGGGACCTGAAAGAGGTTAAGGTTGTGCCTTCTAGGATTGAGACATGTAATCAATTTCAACCGAGACCTAAGTCCGTTAGTTATATATCCGAGTGCAATATCACAAATCGCCATATCCAAACATAGGCTATGTGAACCTTGCGTTTAACCAAGCACTGCATGGTTGATGAAATTATAAACCCAGAACAGTAATTACCATCACCCATGCAGCTAACAATGAAAGGATCCCTCAAAGAGGACTGGTATCGCCGACTAGGTTGATGCAGACTCTTGGTCATAAAATGGACTACAAACAATATCTATCACGCTCGCATGATGAAGCCCTGTCAGCATACGTCCAACAAACGTCTGCCCATAACCTCCTCCAGAGTATCAGGCCATCTGCGGTTTATTACGATGAGACATGAAACACTACCGAGATATTTTACAGTTTTTCGTAAAACCGTATATCATTTTGCGTGACTGGGTCAGACTACATAATACAAAACGTACATTAGGATTAGAAGTAACCCTCTCGCCAACACAGATTTTCGGCGCTTTGCTCAAAAATACTAGACCGATCCGGACATTAGGCTACAACTGGGTCGCGTTAAAAAAAGAAAATTTACAAATACAAAATGGAAGGTCCTCCAGTCACACTGTCCTTTAACAACAACGAAACTATAAACACAGCCACGTGCGAAAAAGAAATTATTAACCGGTCAGGTCAACCTAACGTCCACCGAGCACGAGAACTAGAAGACGAACAAAGGCATATATCCCTCGTATCTGTTATAGTAATAAATAATGACAACTTTTCATAACTTACACATGGTAATCCTCTCAGACCCTGCCTAAAGGTTTCTTGTAGTTTGCCAGTCAGGTTTGCCCAGAGCGAAATTTTAAATTAAAAAGCCAAACAATACTAAAAAAAGCCAAAAAAAAAAGCCAAACACATTTTTAATATTCTTTCATACTCCCCATCAAATGAAAAGCACCATATTCCAGTTTTTTTTTTTTTATAATTTTCTTAAATTAAGGTAGATAGCACAATTGTGAGTAGTTCCCCTATTTACAATGATTTTTTTTTTTTTTTTATTTGACAAATTTTCATGCCACTTTCTACAATATCCGGCAATTGTTCATATTGTTTAAAATTGAAACACAATATACATTATCCTAATTATAAACTCATCAGCGGTTGAACGGAATTTCTTTCTTTCATTATTTTTTTTAAATAAGAACGTCGAAGGTCCGAGACAACCAGAGAAACTGGAGCGGACGGTTTGGCTATTTTTTTTTATTGTGTTTGCCTTCCTCTACTTAGCGAGGCGCGTTTCCTTTCAACTTATCTTGGTTCTATTATCAGATCCCCGGTTCGCGCCTTTTTATGCCCATGGACACTCTTTGGCCGGCAGGAAAATAAAAAAGTTTGTGAGCCCCCCAAATGTAAATTGACCAAGAAAACATTACTCTTAAAGGGAAATGAATTTCGAAAAAGGATGGTACACAATTTTTTCGGTGGCAGATAAAATTTAGCAGGTCAAATAAGCCCGGAATAAAGCCTAAAACAGCCAAATGAATTTTTCTTAACTAGAAATTAGTATTTTATAAAAAAAGCCAGATTTCTTAACACTCTGGACACTTTAAAAAAAAGGTAATATGGCAATCCTGTGGCCAGTGTTGCCACTTTTTTGAGAGAGCGCGCTGAGATTCACACAATGGGGCGAGTTACAAGAAAGCTGGTGTTGCCTTTAAATGGAGCGAAAAGTAGCTCATGGGTTGCCATATTGGCCTTTTTATAAAGCCAGATTTCAGAAGTCCTGGCTTTTTAAAAATGTGATTGGCTTTAGAAAATTTCATGTAGGCTTTTCTGTGGCTGTTTTTTCTGGGCTTATTTACATGTCTAAAACACTATCTGCAACAAAAATTACAAACCCATACCTTTTCGAAATCATTTTCCTTTAATAGAAATGTTTTTTGCGGTCAGTTACATTTGGCATTATTTCTGCCGCCATAGAATCTGTGCAAAAAGGCCAAACCGGGGCTCTGATATAACCAAATAAGTTGACAAGGAACGCTGCCTCGTCAGAAAGAAAGCAAAAAATAAAATAGCCAACCGTCGCTCCAGTTTGTCTGGTGTCTCGGGACCCTCCCGAAGTGTTTTGGATGTGATTTTATAATTATTTATAATCATACTAATCTGTTGAAGAAAGGTTCGAGCAATTGGAACATCACATTTTTCACATTTTTCCTTTTTATATAACATCCCCAAATTGAAATCTGAGAACGACAAAAATAAGCTCTAAACAAATGTAAAAACCGTAGAAGGGAGCGTTTTAACACATCAAGAAAATAGAGACATTGATGCCATTGAGCTAATGTGATGAACTGAAAGTAGTATCCCAAATTAGTACCAGAAAAAAAAAAAATACACCGCCAAATGAAGTTCTCTTCGTTATATTATTGAAAATAACATTGCTCCTAATGTTGCTATATAGCCTTAAGAATATTACTAACTTTGCCTGTAACGGTAGCAAGTGGTGAGCGTAGTTTTTGAAAACTGAAGCTTATTAAAACTTATTTACGCTCAACAAGGGCCGAAACTAGATTGGAAGAACTTGCCATGATTTCAATTGAACATGAAATCGGTCAAAAATTAGACTTACGCAGATCTTATTTCTGCTTTTGCAAATACGAAAGCAAGAAAAGTGTCTTTTTAAGCAGTACATACTTCAAACAATATAAATTCAAATAATGTGAAAATAGTACTAAAAACTATAACATGTACATACTATAGTTAAGTGTTTGTGACTCAACAGTTCATCGTTCCACATGAGAAGAACATCCCTTATATGTAACTACATTTATTTCATTTAATTGTCTCTAATAAAGTCAATGGTTTATTTTATGACTATACAGTATTTTCATCAATTTATCAATACATTATTATTAATGGTGCTATTTAAAATTAGACTAAATGATCATAGAAAATTAAATGATGAAGCTTGAATTGTATCTGTCATTCGCTGGCACTGTGCATTCAATATGCAGTATCCAAGCTACCATCAAATATTGGATTTTTGCTGTCAGAAATACCCAATTGGGTTTCGCCATAGTGAAAAAATTAAGACGAGAAGCATACAAAGAATTGTTTACTGTGATGAAAACAGCTACAGAGTTTGAGCCAACCCGAACTGCCCCCCCCCCCCCCTTTTTCTCTTTGAAAAACCTTCATTTACGCAGTGGCTTGTGCGTGGAAAGGTTATGTTTAATATTTTGATGAACTGGGAAAAGCTAAAGGCTTATTTCACTTCTACTGAACTAGCCCAATCACAGTTTGATACAAAATTCAAAGCAAGACTTCCAAAGGAACTGTTGTCAGACTACAAAAACTACTTGATCTTTGAGTTTGCAACACCTCTTGTGCAGGAATTTGAAAGATTGAACAGCCTTTTTCAGCAAACCAAAGCTGATCCTCATGAACTGTACCAACAAATAATTTCTTACACCAGAAGAGTCTCTTCAGAACATGACTGTATGATGCCAAAAGACAGAAAAAAAAAATATTCTCATCAAGTTGATTTTGGTGTAAAATTCTTAACAGCTCATGTAATAAGTTCCTACAGCAGAAAACAACAGTGCTGACGCTGATCTAGAAATAAAAAATGTCAAAGAAAGATTTATGTCTATGCTAGAAGAAGCTCTCAGTCAAGTTACATGTAGACTTCCGTTGGCGAGAGATACATTTAAAAGTTTATCAAAATTGAGCCCTGTGAAAATTTTAAATCAAATTTCAAGGCCTATGTTTCCGAGTTACCCTCTTATACACCATGCAGGAAACAACGTCAGCAAAATTGAAGAACAATACAGACAAATGCCTTTTGTCGATTGGAAAGAAGAAGCTCCATTTAAGAAAGAAGGAACTTCCCTGTAGACACTGAACAGTTTTTGGATTGGTGTACTTCAGCGGAGTTCAGACATTTAAAGAGCTCGCCAACCTTTGCCCTTACTTGACCTAATAAACGGGGGGGGGGCCCTGTCAGCAATGCTGTAGTTGAGAGGATATTTTTCTCTTGTATCCCCCGTTAAAAACGAAGGCAAGAAACAGAATGCAGCTGAATCTTCTTGATGCCAATTGTGAGAATCAGGGCAGAACTATTGCTGATTTTCAAGCAAATGTTGCAAAGACTTCTCTGCATCTCCAGAAATGCTAAAAAAAAAAACTTCACATCGGACAAGGTTTATGTCGTGTGTTCCACTCACATCCAGTGGGGACGGATAGTAATGACCTGGATCTGGAGACATTTCATGTGAAGTGAGTATGAAAAATATATTAAGATGTTTTTTGGATTTTTTTTTTTTTTGGCTTTTTTTCAGTGTTGTTTTGGCTTTAAATTAAAATTTCGATCTGGCAACCCTGAGGTAGCTTTCAGAGGCCGTCTCACAAACAATTCAAGTCTCGTAGGCGTCACGCATGCGTGTCAGTGGTGTCTGCGGAACGACCGCAATAATTTGTCTTCTGTTTGTTACTTTCACAATTGCCCCTGCTGGCGGAATTGTGGATTTTAAAGCTGCATCCAAGTTGGAATGGGTTCACTTTCTACACAAGACAACAGGAGGCTGAGACACTTGGGAGTCATGACTCAGTGGGCCCGACCGCTTAGAGTGTAAAGGAGAATAATGGGGGCGGGGGAAAAAAAAACACTTGTTCGACGGAGGACTTTCCTCTGATGATCAAATTGTCTCCTGTTGTATCGCTCTGTATAGAGTTTTCTTTCATTAGTGCCTTAAAAAATGAATGTTGATTATGAACTGTCAAGAATTAATTTCAAGTCGATTTTATGAGTAGCATAATATGGCACTTTAGTTTTAAATCAAATCAAATTACGTTTACTGTAAAATAGTTTCCGAATCAGAAGGTACAGTTTTTTTCCAATAATTGTTTTTTTTTTTTTCTGACAATAAAAAATCGATTGCGTAATTGAAAATTATGTTTTAATACATTTGACATGTCACTTTGAAAAAAAAAAAAGGTTTCTTATATGTTTCCCATCTGCCTCAGTAATGTGTTAAACATCTTCCATCAATTTGTGCACACAAATAATGCACCGCCTGTTCTGTATCTTTCGCCAAGTGGGTTCTGAGAGCTGGTGCCAACATGTCCTACAAAAATGAAAGTGTCCAGAGTGGAATATTGATGTGCACACGCGTTTTATTTTTTTCTAAATTCAGCAACGGTACTACAACAACAAACTTGACTACAGCGTATTATGTTCTACACATGGTCCTCCTTGATATCTGTTATGCATACTTGGGTCGCTCTCTCATCCACTACGGCCGTATTCTGTGGCAGTTGTTATACTGACTATTACGTGCGTATCAATGGTCGGCACCCTTTTATTTCTCTGCTAATGTAGCAGATATTTTTTATTTTTAACACTCTTTCACTCCTCTCAGTTGTAGCGAAAGGTTTTTACTAGTGTGATAATGGTGGTAGGGAAGAAGTAGAATCTCTCTCCTAAAAGGATGGAGGTCCAGTGCCCGAGAAGGACACTGGTATCACAACTGAGTTACGGCTGTGAATACTCTGAGCTGGACAATATATTTAGGCTTCAGGAATATACGGTGCCACTTTCGCTATAGTAACCCTATGTGAGAATATAATTAAATTAGAAAAAGTAACTCAAAATTTAACAGTTCAAAATTTACCAAGTCAAATGAGTACAATTTCATAATTTATTATGTACATCTATATATTCTTGTTTATGGAGTTTCCCCTGAAGATCATTAATTTAATAAAGAAAACCTATGAAGACATGACGTGCAGAGTTCTTCATGAAGGACAGCTTACAGAACCATTTGGGATAAGAACAGGAGTGCGACAGGGATGCCTCTTGTCTCCATTTCTTTTCTTGCTGGCAATAGATTGGGTTATGAGATCATCGACAACACACAACAGAAATGGAATCCAGTGGACTCTGACTAAGCAGTTGGATGATCTGGATTTTGCTGATGACTTGGCTCTCCTGTTCCATAACCGTAATCAGATGCAGGACAAATTGAAAACACTCGATGAGAGGTCACAGCAATTGGGTCTGAAAATACACAGGGAAAAGACAAAAATAATGCGAATAAATGCAGGTAATGAAAACAGGGTTGAACTTGAAGAAACACCAATACAAGATGTAGAATCATACACATATCTTGGCAGTAATATAGACAAAGTTGGAGGGACAGACAGCGATATCAAAATAAGAATACAAAAGGCAAGAGGAGCTTTCATTGCATTGGGAAATATATGGGATCAAGAGAAATAGGATCCAACACGAAAATAAGAATCTTCAACTCAAATGTGAAGTCAGTCCTATTGTATGGCTCGGAGACATGGAGAACAACAAAGACAACAACCAAAAAGCTACAGACTTTCATAAATGGGTGCTTGCGTAGAATAGAGGGATTAAAATGGTATGACAAGGTTACCCATGTGGAACTGATGACAAGAACTGGACAAGTGCCAGTGGAACAAGAGATGAGAAGAAGACGATGGCGATGGATAGTACACACACTGAGGAAACCTGTTGATAGCATTACAAGGCAGTCCTTGTTCTGGAACCCCCAGGGCAAGAGAGGCAGAGGAAGACCAAGAAGTACATGGAGAAGAGAGTTGGAAACAGAGGTGAAAGTGATGAGGAGAACATGGAAAGAACTTGAGATGATGGCACGTGACAGGAGGACTTGGCATGTGTTTGTTGAAGGCCTATGCTCCTTTGGGAGTGGAGGGTTATGAATGAATGAAATATATTCTTGTAATGAGAAATGGGTGTTGGAAGATGGTAAAATGTACGATTATTTATAGTTACAAATTAAAATAAATAATAGTAAAAAATCTTGGATGAATTTTCCCATCAAATTATAAAAGTCTGTCACAGTATAGTTTGGATATATCTTGCTATCTAGTCTTTAGCTGTTATCATCATCGACAATCGTTTTAGAAACTGCTCACAGGATTTGTTGGATGGATACACATAAAACTCATCTGATATTAGCCACGTCTGCTTGAGGTTCCTGAGACACACTTGAATAAACAAATTGTCCTTCAGCCCGCCCTATAACTACGGGGGACTAAGGTGTTGAAGATTGGTTGACCTCTAGGCTTCAGTTAGCAGGATCAACGGTCCTCAAGTCTTTAGTTTCTCAATCAGGAACGACCATAAAAATTGATAATAAAACCTGGAACAAAAAGTAATAGGTGGCCATGGTGTTCCAACAATCTCACCAACAACTGCTGTTCATGAGGCGACCATGTCTTCAGTGTTTGCATATAAATGAATGATTCATGGTAGTATGTTACAGAGATAGCATGATAAGATACTGTCTACTGTGCAGAAAATAACAAAATACATGAATAAATCACATGTTATGTTACATGGGTAAGATAACCTTTGCCTTCCACTTATGGATGTCAAGTCCCTTATGTACTTGCTGGTATGTCGTAAGCTTCCAGGCAAGAACTAGCCATGATATATTTGACTAACCAATTAATGGTTATGCTTCTAGACAATGCCGGTGGAGGTTATCTCTGGTTAGCGTCATTCCCTTTTTATTATATCTGATACAATCAAATCGTAAATAAAATCTGAAATAAAATGATATTAGTCATACATATATCTTTAATAAACTTACATACCCTCTTAAGATTAATAAGCTCACGGTGAGACTGTATTGGCTGAATTTAATCTGCCCTGCATGCAGCGTGAAAAAAGAACTTTTCTTGCAGATGCTGTCTTTCAGTTTCTCACTCTGGCTTCTGGATTTGGTGTGTGTGATTTTCAACGTGCCGTTCTGTCCTTATATTTGGTTTTCTCTCCCGTACGAGAAAGCACCTCTTGAAGTCCCATAAGATTTTCGTTGTGTCTCCTGGTTTGAGGCAATTTTGAGGCAATCTGTGCTTTTTCTGTACTTGTTTTCTCCTCTTTTTACTACACACTTATATCCTTCCTTCCTTCCTAGGTATCCTTTCATTTTCCCCATATGAGGCTTTCATTCTAAATAAATGTTATCCAAATCCGTTGAGGCATGTACGTACAATAAATTTTTAAAGATTATTAGCTAACTTTTATCAGATGTGATGATGATGAAAAAGGTTAATTATTTTTAAAACTATTTATATTTGAATAATATCCTTTTGGATATCATTTATAGTCTATCTCCTTTGGTGAATTATTATTATTTAAATATATTCCAACCAGGCGTTCTCTTGTAGCTTTAAATTTTATTTCCAGTAAATGCAAACTTTTAAAGTCAGCCATTCCTATTTTCGCTATTTCCTCATGCTTCAATACCGTCCGGCTACGTAATTCACATTTTTTGTCCTTCTTCAAACTTCAAAGCAAGACCGCCGCGTTGTCCTTGCGCTGTGTGTGTGTGTGCGTGTCGCGCTACACATTTTCCCAAACGAAGCAAGTGGTACTAAATCTTGCTACATCAGTGATAAGTCGTCATGTCTGTTTGGTTACCCGGTCCTCCATGCTGGGAAAGGAACTGATGAGATAATATTGATGGACAGTCATGTTGGTTAATCTTGGGTGTGGCTAACATCAGAGTACAGATTAACACTAAAATCGGCCAAGTATCGGTAAAGCATTCATAAAGCGAACGTGTCGCAATTGCCAAGATTTTAAAGAGCCTAGTATTGTTTGCTTAAGCCGTGCCAGGAGATAAAATTACTCGCCCACAGATGCAGGCATACATGCACTCGTCGGAAACGAATGACAAAATCGTTTCCTGTCCGACTTTTACGTACAGATTACTTTAGATCAAAGTATGATTTTGCATCTGAAACACATTGTCGAAAGAGTGTACGGACTTGTCACTTCCATATATGGGAGACGTGACCCTTTGCATCACGCACATGATTTACCAGGTGGAATATTTTGAATTACCCTACCTAATTATGCAGTTTCGAAAGGATTGGCAGCGGTTCGAAATAGAGGAACCACCAAATTCCTGATTGGACCCTGCGTAACACGTAACCAACAACTACGTGAGAGGCAAAGGGCCATCTAATCTGACAATTTAGCCAGATTAAGACACTGTGAGAATCGCTTGCCAAGACGACAACCAGACTGCCAGAGTTAGAATCAGAATATCATTTATCAGACCGGACTTTGTTTGAGCATTTTGAAGGACTTAAACAGCCCAGAAAAACTCTTTCATTTTAATAAGGAAACCGGGATCTGAGGAAACTGAAAACACGGAGTCAAAGTGGAAACTTATTGTTAAAGTAACGACAACAAAACACACGTGTAAAATGCATCTGCATGTGCCTTTATTTCTCTGAGCAAATAGTTTGTGAGCCAAGATTGGCATAAGTTGCACATTTTACATTCTACATTTTTTAATACTAACATGTGAACCAATATGTATATAGTGCCATATGAATATTAATTTGTGAAAATTGCTAGTGGATGAATATGTAATTTGAGGCTCGCAACCTCAGCATATAGAATGATGATTTCATGAACCACCACGGCAAGGGCTGGTGACAGCGTTATCTCTAGTTTCTTAAAGGGAACTAATAGCAAAGGTAGTACCAAGTTCCATATGGAGCAGGGAGGGAATAGTGAAAGAAATGATGTACATTCTAATTATAATATGTGCATTTACAAACCAGGGTAAATGTCTATGTAAACATATTCACGGTAAAAAATAACAAACGTTTTCAAGCTTTTCAAACGAAGTAGATGTAAATGAAAACATATTCAATCTAACAAACTCTCCACTATGCTTACAAACCTAAAAAGGAGAAACGCATGTCAATTTTTTAAAGCTGTAACAAAAACAAGTCAAGAGTGCAAGGAATATAATATTCTCAGCAATAAGAAACTATTCAGACTACTGCTAGGTACAGGCTATTTTAGATCTTCCTTTGTTGTTGGCATGTAGTGGTTAGATATGGGGTTCTAAAACTAGATCTTTCACGGTTGTTGTCACGTAGTGGTTTGATATCGAGCTCTAAAACTAGATATTCAACTGTTGTTGGCACGTAGTACACAGCTGTTTGTCAACGCGCTTTTAGTTACCCGCTTTATTTTCTGCTACCGTTTGGGGTCAAATTCTTACCGGCGTTCGGGAATTCCAGTCCTAGTACACTGAACATTCGATTGCGGGTAATTAAAAATTCGATGCAAAGTTATCGTTAGAAACTCCAGTTTTAAAGGGCCTTTTGGTGATAGTTTCTATGTTACTCTAAGTTTCTGTTTAAAAACTAACATTGAACAATAATTACAACAGAAGATATGAGAGTCTGAAAAAGTGCTAAATGTTATTTTTTTCAAGTTTTAATATGTCATCATTGTTACGCAATAACATTAACAGAATACAGAATCTGTACTCAATTTATACATTAATATAAAATAGATATATTATAGAAAAAGGACATTGCTGAAAATTTTTAGCAGCATGCTTCAAATAGGAATTATCAAAACGTGAACTGACAAGTAATTTATGTTGGTAAAATCCCATTTGATATGGGGTAATTAAAACTTCGCTGCAAATTTATCGTTGAAACCCCAGTTTAAAAGGGACGTCTGGTGATATTTAGTATGCTACTCTAAGTTTCTGTTTAAAAACTAACTGTTAAGTTCTTTTCGCGTGGGAGGTAAGTGTTTGAGACTCTCACATGCGGGTCTAGTATTTTATAGGCGCACATGCGAGTGCATCTAAATTAATTGCATGTATTATTCTTTGCGTGCCATTGCGCACGATGGTTGAATGTAATATGACGTGATTTGTCGCGGTGATTTGTTGCCATCGAGCTATGATTCTTGAGGCAGAATAATATATATCTGCGGTCTTGTAGAAACATGATTTTTGGCCCGTGGTCTTACCTGAAGTCTATGGAGGACCCGGCCGTGTTATATTAATATTCATCGATGAGATGAAAGTGCTGTCCTTGTGCCCGATATGCCAAGAATATATATTATGAAGATTCAGCCATAATGTGGTTTTTATTACTGTACCAAGCCTGAGGTATGGTCCCTCCAGCGTCAGTAGTTGTAGAGCTTCAATCGACCAGGGGTGTCGATTGCTAGTGCGTCAACACAACGCTTGGAGAAGTCATTGATCGTCATTGAAATGTATTTATACTCACGCTTCTTTTAACATGCTTTTCTGTGACTATTTTATTATCTGTTCTTTTCATTGTCCTGATAATTGCATTTGAAATTTCATTTGTTTTAAGTATTTAAATTATTGGTGTGACTTCTTTCTGCCTTTTGATATTGCCTTGCTACAGACCTCGTCGCTTCACCGTCCACTAGTGCTTTTCGTGCCGTCTTTATTGTCTTATTATTGTAATACATTGGTTTGACGGTGGAATTGGTGGCGTGTTTAACATTTTCCGGTTTTCTTATGGGAAAGGGATTTTGTTAAGCTGATTTCTTTAGGCAGTAACACTGTCAGTTTTGCAGTGGGGTACAGGCACAGAGAGTTGACCATATTGACTGTCCTGCATAACTGAGCGTGCACGTTTTCAGTGTCTTAGCGGTGATTGTCTTGTTTGTGTGCATAGTGTCATATTTTTGCAAGTATTCTCTTTCGTCATGTTTTGCTGTCGTATTCTCTTATTTTCTTATTGCTATCTTGTACATAAGTTATATTGACAATCTCCTTGTTCTTGTTTGCTAACAGTGCGGTTTGTATATACTTATTTGTTTCTATCTCACATATCTATCATCACTTTCCTATCGTACTGTTGGTGTTTGTTTGTCAATTGAGTTCGTGTCTCATCATTATATATGGATTTTTATTTCCTTTGTTACATAATAAGTATTTCTAAAATCACGATTGCATTAGTGTGATTAGAGTAGGTGTACGGACATCATTTTTTAGCCCTTATGCAGATGTCCTTGTCAAAAGCTACCACTTTTTGAGCTTGAATTTGTGTCATTGTATCGTGACATTAATTGGGTATAGACAAGCAAGGAATTTGTTTCACAGGATCCCTTATTAGGAACTGATTTGTCATACTGTATTTTCACCTACTTGTTTTTTTTAATCAGGCGTATTCATAACTGCAGGTACATCGTACCCATCGTCTGCAAATATATATTGGTCGTGTGCAACAATATATTTATTATTAATTTTGTAGGGGTATGGGTACAATTTGAGGAATTGGGAACCTTCACACTTTTACTTATTTCGTAGCTTGCCACCGCATTTGAATTGCACATAGATTATAACTATGTCTAGCTTTAAGGATTTTATTGAAATTGGAGATAAGACAGGGAAATCGAGGGATTCTCTGCTTGGGTGGGCAAAGGCCGTACACAAAGAGTATGAGTTAAAGAAAAAAAACAAGAAGATGACAGACGAGAACGGTATGAGGAGCGTCAATTACAAAAATTAAAGATTGAAGCAGATAGGGAACTGAAACAGATTGAAGCAGATAGGGAACTGAAACAGATTCAAGCAGATACAGAAAAAAAAATTGAGGTAGATCTAAGACGGATGGAGTTAGAAAAAAATGAAGATTGAGGCGGACAATGAAATTGCTATAAAAAAGTTGGAGCTTGATTCTGGCAATCCTAGTTCGACCTCTAGGGAGCCAGCTAGCCCTTATAGGCTACGATTACCGAATTTTCGGGATGAAGTAGATAGCATGGACTTCTTTTTGGAGAGATTTGAATCATAGGCTCTTGCCTAGAGGGTAAGAAAGGAAGAATTGCCTTCACTGTTATCTCCATTGCTTTTCGGCTGTGCTTTAAACACCATATATAGTTTGCCTGTGGTAACCGAACTAATTATGATACCATAAAGGCAACATTGCTGAGAGAGTTTAAGCTGACAGCCGAAGGGTATCGCTCTCGTTTTAGAGATGCGATGCCTGATGCCGACCAAGATTTCAGCTCTCTTGTCACCAAAATTAAACTTCTCCTTAATAGATGGACAGAGCTAGAGGGAATAAACAGAGAAAGATGTCAGTTGGCCGGCTTTAGAAGCCGTATTGTATTTTGACCATGCTCTCTTTATGGTTACTGGTTTTTTCAGCCTTGTTTTATATTACAACGGTAATAGGACTTGTTGATCCAGCCATATGATTATTGCTGACAATTTATTGCTGTTGTTAGCGAATTCGTACGTGTAGCATTGTTATTATTAAAAGGTAGATTGTCAGCACGCTTTCGTGTACGCTTTGTGAATGGCGTTTACAAGTATGTTGATTGTGTGACCTCTCGCAGATTGATACGAGCTTAGAGGATAATGTCATGAAGGTGTAGTTAATATATTGTGACAGTCACCAATTACACTGTCTTCCCATCAGCTCTCAACTATCTTACAACCTAAAATGTGTCACCCCATCTAGCACATCTCTTGCCAGCACTCAAGCAATTTCATCACTATCACCACAAAGATCACAAAAGTATCTTCAGATAGCATAGTTTCTTCAATAATGAGTAGAGATCATTCATTTCCCACTTATCTGGTGGAACGTTTTGATGGCATTAAACATCAACAACTTCAGTGGCTCTTTACTTTTTGCTGCACTTTTGCCTTTGAAGTTGTAAGCCAGTAATAATTCTAATTGGGCTGTAATTCCAGCACCTTCTCCCTTGAGACCATCTATTACTGTCTTCCAAACCTCTTTCTTAGCAGTTTCAGTAGCTTCCGTTACTGCTACTTTGACTACAGATGCAGTATGCTCCATTTTATCCTTTTTGCATTGAATTTCTGCATCTCCAGGTTCCTGCTTCAAATCTGACAGATCTGTATCAGATGTAGTCTCATGTCGCTCTTCCATAGATTTAACTTGATCTTTCAATGCTTTTGCCTGTTGCTCTAATCTTTGTTTTCCAGCCTTAAATTGCTCTTTTAATTCTTCAGCTTGATCATGCCAGTTATTCTCTAAAATATTGAGTTTCTCATTCCAATGATCCGACAGTACCTTGCGATATGCTTCCTTAACTTGAGTATTCTTCTTGTACTCAATTTCTATCCTGTATTTATCCACCTCATATTCATCCAATATTCTATCAATCATCATCTAAACCCGTAACCCGTCATGGGTCGTAGGGGTGCCATGGTGGAAACATCAGCAGACAGGGTCCTCCACTGCTCTCTATCCTCAGCAATGCGTACAAGTGTGGAAAAACCGTGTCCTGCCCATTCTTTGATATTATCAGCCCAGGATTTTCTTTGCCTTCCTCTTCTCCGTTTACCTTCGACTGTTCCCTGGAGGATCATTTTTGAAAGGGAGTCATGATGAATTACGTGCCAAACCAGGCAAGCTTTCGACGTTTCACTACTTACAAAAGTGGTTCTTGGTGGCCTGCATAGGTGTTTATCTTCTCTCTAACAATACCTCTAACAATTCTATCAATACCATCACCGAATAACTTTTCAAATCTCTGCGAAACACTGTTGAACTTTGCTTCTAATCTTGTACTCTATTATTCAAAAGTACATTCTTCCTGAATCAATTTATCTATCTCTAATGGATCTATGTCTGATGATAAATCACACTCTTGAGTAGCAACTTCTTGGGATGCATAACATGTCTCTGCATGTATAGGTAATAGAACACAATCTGGTTCCTCAGATGCTTTTTCTTGCTTGTCAACTCTTTTTGCTTGTACCTCTATTTTCTGTCTTGCGGCCTTGTATTTCTCCTCTACTGCTTTGGCTTTGTTCTCCCTATTATGTATTACAACCATCCATTCCTTCTCTCTCCTTTCACTTGGACCATCATATTTGTCCTCTATACTTTTAATATCACCGTCATAACCATCTTTTATTCTTTTCATCTCAGCAAAGTATTCATCATCTATTACTAACATATCATCGACATGGGTGTAGTAATCATCAGTTGCAATAATGGCAGGTACAGTTCATCAGTATAGTGTTGACAGCAAATATATATGGGCCTATCTCATAAATGACTCGGACTTTGATTGACTTCGACGGCCGTTACCATACGAAGGTCAGCGGAAGCCATTCGGCCATCAAGTTGCGTGAAGCATGGATTTACCAACATAACCATGTTAAAAGAAGCGTGAGCATAAATACATTTCAATAACGATCAATGACTTCTCCAAGCGCTGTGTTGACACACTAGCAATCGACACCACTGGTCGATTGAAGCTCTACAACTACTGAAGCTATAGGGACAATACCTCAGGCTTGGTACAGTAATAAGCCAAATTATGGCTGAATCTTCATAATATATATTCTTGGCACATCGGGCATAAGGACAGCACTTTCATCTCATCGATGAATATTAATATAACACGGCCCGGTCCTCCATAGAGTTCGGATAAGACCCCGGGCCAAAAATCATGTCTATACAAGACCAATGATATATCATTCTGCCTCAAGCATCATAGCTCGATGGCAACAAATCACCGCGACAAATCACGTCATATTACATTCAACCATCGTGCGCGGTGGCACGCAGACAATAATACATGCAATTAATTTAGATGCGCTCACATGTGCGCCTATAAAATACTAGACCCGCACGTGAGGATCTCCAACACTTACCTCCCACGCGAAAAGAACTTAACAGTTAGTTTTTAAACAGAAACTTAGAGTAGCATACTAACTATCACCAAAAGTCCTTTTTAAACTGGAGTTTCAACGATAAATTTGCAGCGAAGTTTTAATTACCCCATATCAAATGTGATTTAACCAACATAAATTACTTGTCAGTTCACGTTTTGATAATTCCTATTTGAAGCATGCTGCTAAAAATTTTCAGCAATGTCCTTTTTCTATAATATATCTATTTTATATTAATGTATAAATTGAGTACAGATTCTGTATTCTGTTAATGTTATTGCGTAACAATGATGACATATTAAAACTTGAAAAAAATAACTTTTAGCACTTTTTCAGACTCTCATATCTTCTGTTGTAATTATTGTTCAATGTTAGTTTCTAAACAGAAACTTAGAGTAACATACAAGCTATCATCAAAAGGCATTTTAAAACTGGAGTTTCCAACGATAACTTTGCATCGAATTTTTAATTACCCGCAATTGAATGTTCAGTGTACTAGGACTGGAATTCCCGAACGCCGGTAAGAATTTGACCCCGAACGGTAGCAGAAAATAAAGCGGGTAACTAAAAGCGCGTTGACAAACAGCCGTTCACTACGTGCCAACAACAGTTGAATATCTAGTTTTAGAGCTCGATATCTATCACTACATGCCAACAACAATGGAAGATCTAAATTAGCCTGTACCTAGCAGTAGTCTGAATAGTTTCTTATTGCTGAGAATATTATATTCCTTGCACTCTTGACTTGTTTTTGTTACAGCTTTAAACAACGGACATGCATTTCTCCTTTTTAGGTTTGTATCCCAAGCATAACCCAGAAGAAAGGCAAAAGAGAGGCTGACCATAAATAAAGTGGCGGAGAACTCGGGAAACTGAGATGTAAAGCATGAGCCAGAGTTGGAACATAACACAAAGGCCATTAGCCAACCAAGCAAAGTGGAGAGTTTGTTAGATTGAATATGTTTTCATTTACATCTACTTTGTTTGAAAAGGTTGAAAACGTTTGTTATTTTTTACCGTGAATATGTTTACATAGACATTTAACCTGGTTTGTAAATGCCCATATTATAATTAGAATGTACATCATTTCTTTCACTATTCCCTCCCTGCTCCATATGGAACTTGGTACTACCTTTGCTATTAGTTCCCTTTAAGAAACTAGAGATAACGCTGTCACCAGCTCTTGCCGTGGTGGTTCATGAAATCATCATTCTATATGCTGAGGTTGCGAGCCTCAAATTACATGGTCATCCACTAGCAATTTTCACAAATTAAAATTCACATGGCAATATATACATATTGGTTCACATGTTAGTAATAAAAAATGTAGAATGTAAAATGTGCAACTTATGCCAATCTTGGCTCACAGACTGTTTGCTCAGAGAAATAAAGGCACACGCAGATGCCTTTTACACGTGTGTTTTGTTGTCGTTACTTTAACAATAAGTTTCCACTTTAACTCCGTGTTTTTAGTTTCCTCAGATCCCGGTTTCCTTACTAGAATGAAAGAGTTTTTCTTCAAAATGCTCAAACAAAGTCCGGTCTGATAAATGAAATTCTGATTCTAACTCTGGCAGTCTGGTTGTCGTCTTGGCAAGCGATTCTCACAGTGTCTTAATCTCGCTAAATTGTCAGATTAGATGGCCCTTTGCCTCTCACGTAGTTGTTGGTTACGTGTTAGGCAGGGTCCAATCAGGATTTTGGTGGTTCCTCTATTTCGAACCGCTGCCAAGTCAGGACCAGCGAACCAGAGCTGGTCAAGACCGCACTCCACCTCCACGTGGTGGTCCTGGAAACAGTCTGCAGCTGTGCAGGCTGGCTGAGCGAGTGTGGATCGAAATGGGAAGGCAAACCCGGTCCTAAAAAATGCCGTGCAGAAGTCGGATGTGTCGACCGAAAGGTGCAGATATCACAGCTACGCTGTAAACAGACACAACGCAACCACCGTTCTTTTCAGGGCGAACGAAGAAGAAGAAGAAGAACCGCTGCCAATCCTTTCGAAACTGCATAATTAGGTAGGGTAATTCAAAATATTCCACCTGGTAAATCATGTGCGTGATGCAAAGGGTCACGTCTCCCATATATGGAAGTGACAAGTCCGTACACTCTTTCGACAATGTGTTTCAGATGCAACATCATACTTTGATCTAAAGTAATCTGTTCGTAAAAGTCGGACAGGAAACGATTTTGTCATTCGTTTCCGACGAGTGCATGTATGCCTCCATATGTGGGCGAGTCATTTTATCTCCTGGCATGGCTTAAGCAAAACAAAACTAGACTCTTTACAATATTGGCAATTGCGACACGTTCGCTTTATGAATGCTTAACCGATGCTGGGCCGATTTTAGTGTTAATCTGTAGTCTGATGTTAGCCACATCCAAGATTAACCAACATGACTGTCCATCAATATTATCTCAACAGTTCCTCTCCCAGCATGGAGGAACTAGTAACCAAACAGACATGACGACTTATCACTGAGATGAGTGAAAGAGTGTTAAAAATACAAAATATCTGCTACATAGCAGAGAAATAAAAGGGTGCCGACCATTGAAACGCACGTAATAGTCAGTATAACAACTGCCACAAAATACGGCCGCAGTGGATAAGAGAGCGACCCAAGTATGCATAACAGATATCAAGGAGGACCATGTGTAGAACATAATACGCTGTAGTCAAGTTTGTGTAGTACCGTTGCTGGATTTAAAAAAAAATAAAACGCGTGTGTACATCAATATTCCACTCTGGACACTTTCATCTTTGAAGGACATGTTGGCACCAGCTCTCAGAACCCACTTGGCGAAAGATACAGAACAGGCGGTGCATTATTTGTGTGCACAATTTGATGGAAGATGTTTAACACATTTACTGAGGCAGCTGGGAGCATATAAGAAAACCTTTTTTTTTAAAGTGACATGTCAAATGTATTAAAACATAATTTTCAATTACGCAATCGATTTTTATTGTCAGGAAAAAAAACAATATTATTGGAAAACTGTACCTTCTGATTCGGAACTATTTTACAGTAAACGTAATTTGATTTGATTTAAACTAAAGTGCCATATTACACTACTCATAAAATCGACTTGAATTAATTCTTGACAGTTCATAATCAACATTCATTTTTTAAGGCACTGATGATAGAAAACTCTATACCGAGCGATACAACAGGAGACAATTTGATCATCAGAGGAAGTCCCCCATCGAAAAAGTGTTTCGGCCCGTTATTCATCTTTACACTCTAAGGGGGCGGGCCATCCTGGATCATGACTGCCAAGTGTCTCAGCCTCCTGTTATCTAGTGTAGAAAGTGAACCCATTCCACCTTGGATGCAGCTTTAAAATCCACAATTCCGCCAGGAGGAGGCAATTGTGAAAGTAACAAACAGAAGACAAATTAATGCGGTCGTTCCGCAGCACACCACTGACACGCATGCGTGACGCCTACTAGGCTTGAATTGTTTGCGAGCCGGCCTTTGAAAGCTAACTTCGTCCCATATAATGCACCGCCTGTTTCTTGTAACGCGCCACTATTTTACTTTAAAAAAAAAATAAAGTGGCAACACTGGCAACTACAATACCTTTAGGCAGGGCTGAGAGATTCCACGTGTAGGTTATGAAAATTGTCATTATTTATTAATAGATACGAGGAATATAAGCCTTTTTCATCTTTAAGTACTGTGCTTGCTGACGTAGGTGACCATGACGGTTCATAATTTCTTTCGCTCGAGGCTGTTTATAGTTTCGTTGTTAAAGGACTGTGACTGGGGACCTCCATGTTCGATTTGTAATGTTATATCAAAGCGACCCAGTGTATGTCCCTCGTTATTATTTTTGGCAAAGCTCGAAACTGTGTTGGCAAAAGGTTCCTTCTATCCTATGTAGTTTTGTATTATTATCTGACCCATTCACCAAAATGGATACGGTTTTAAGAAGACTGAAATCGTTATTTCTTCTCTTATTACAAACCAGTTGGCTGAATACTGAGGAGGTTTGTGCAGCCTTTTCATGGCTTCATCACGCTTCTTCCTCTTCTTCTTTGATCCTTAGCCGCCGACCGTCAAAGCAGTCAGTTGCCATCACGCCTGGTTGCGTCTTGTAGGGCAACAACAAATTGATTCCACTTTGCTCGGTCGGTTGCCATCCTTCGTACAGTGCCCCAACTCTGGTTCATTCTTTGCATCTCAGCTTCCACAGTCCTCCGCCAAGTTGTTTTTGGTCGGCCTCTCTTTCGTTTTCCTTCAGGGGTCCATTGCATATCTGTTCTTGTGATGGCATCAGGGTCTCTTCTGAGGACATGGCCAACCCAGCTCCAGCGTCTGCCAGCTATAATGGTGTGCATGTCCTCCTGCTTGCTCTGAGTAAGCAGATCTTGGTTGGTGATGATATTTGGCCAAAAGATTTGGTGAATTTTTCTTAGGCATGTTGTGTGAAAAGAGGACAATTTCGACATTTCCTTCTCTGTAACTCTCCAGCATTCCGCACCATAGAGAAGCACAGAAAGCACACAGCTCTGATATAATCTTAATTTTGTGCTTGTGCTGTACTGAGAGGACTTCCAGATGTTGTTTAGACTAAAAAAGGCTGTTCTTGCTTTGTTCATTCTGTTGTTGATGTCATTGCCTGCTCCACAGTTTGGTGTTACTATGCATCCTAGGTATGTGAAGGTGTTTGTCTGTTCCAGTTGCTGATTCCTTACTGATATGGGCTCAGGGTTGCTCACATTGAGCGTCATGACCTCTGACTTCTTTAAATTGATGTTCAAGCCCACCTGCTGACTAAACTTATTAAGTCTATCCATTTTTTCCTGGATGTGTTGATGTGAATGTGCTAGGAGTGCATGGTCATCTGCATATTCCAGATCTTCCATTGTAGAAAATGTAGTCCATCTTATTCCTCTTGGACTGCCCTCTGTTATCTGGCGCATCACACACTCTACGGCTATTAAAAATAGAGTGGTTGTTAATGGCATCCCTGTCGTACTCCTGTCTTTACCTCAAAGGTTAGGTTGCTCTGCCCAACACTACATGTAAAGTTGGCATAGAGGCTTTTTATGATTGACACTATGCAGCTTCGAATTCCATAAGCCCTCAGTATTTTCCATAAACTTATTCTATGTATACTCTCAAAAGCCTTTGATAAGGCTTCATCATGCTAGCAGATAGATATTGTTAGTCCTTTTTAGGACCTAGTGTCTATCAACTCTAGTCGGGCTACCAGTCCTCTTTGAGGATATTTCATGCTTGCTGATGGATGATAGTAATCCTATTCTGGGTTTATATTTCATCAACACAGTGCTTCGGTTAACAAAGTTCACATATGTTTGAATGGCGATTGTGAATTGCACTCGGATATAACCAATGGATTTAGTCTAGGTTGAAAGTTACATGCCTCACTGTTGCGTGCATATTTTGACGCACATATTACAAAAATCGATATGGCTATTTAATATGGGAAAAATATAGACATTCATTCATTTGTGTATGAAAATGCTGTCTATGGTAAAAGCGAGAGAATCCATGTTTGATTCACACTTTTGATTATAGGAGTAATCGTTCTGGATATTGATCCGGCGCAAGGATATTGCGCTTACGTTTGTACTTATTTTTTAGGGCCAGAAAATATATTAATTTGCTTATTTTGTTTATGGCCTGAATTCATATGTATTACATATTATTAGTACAAGTAGAATCAGTCCTATATTGTATATTTTGGATGGGTAGGAGGGACTAGATTCTTGTTATTCCGGTCTAGCGGAAGTATGAGTTGTCTTGACAAGTCGTGATGAGTTCCGATGTACCGTGATAATGGCGGGTACGCACTTTTCAAAGGGCTGGTAGATTCTTAAGGAAATATGATTCATGAAGTGGTTTTCTTCTAAAGGAGATGGTATCTCTACTATAGTTTATGTTAGAGACTCTCCTAAGGTGCGGTACAATGTATAATTCGGACTCCATGTATTGCCAGACCCTATATTGATGATCTCATGTCGATTCGACCTAGATGGAACATTGTGCTTCGTATCGCTAGGGTCGTGTTTTGTATCGACGAAGATGACAGACTTTCCTGTAGCGGTTATGGCTACGTGAATTAACCTGATCACCGTAGAGCTGTATGGAAACATTTATGAAATCATTTATATACCCATTATAAATTAACTCTGGCTTATATTCTCCTTCCTATGAATGAGTGAACGACAACTCAGGGAGGCAGCCATGTTAGATTTCGGTCATCATATGTTTTTGATCACTGCCAAGAGAACAGATTATTTATCCTATTATCGGACAGTGACAGGGAGATCTCAATCTTGCTAGAAACCCCCTCTTTCGTGGTTTCATAATATATGCTACAAACTATGGACGTCAAGTAACTTTAGTTATTTACCGATCTGCCTTCACTGACGCGTTTAGTCAGATAGGGGGATGCGGCCATAATGTATCATGACAATTGAACTTTTGATGTACTGCCCATTATTTCTGAATGTGTCATGACTTCAGATCTGCTATGTATACCTACAAATTGATATGTCAACATACCATGATGTACTCGTATGTCCCAGTGTGTACGTCTGAATAAATTGAGTAAACAAAGATTCCAGCAGTCTGCATTGGTGCCTTGTAGACACAAGTGTATGAGTGGTTATATTGGTCAGCACACGAACAGTACACCATTCGCGGTAATCACACTCTACACTTCTACTTCATACATACACCATCCTGCGTCGGTTGGAGTGACCAAGTTTAGGGCCTGCTTCCCCTGGAGCCTTTGCCTTCCCTAACTCAGGACTAGGGTGAGTTACCCATTTACAGCTGGGTAGACTGGAGCATGCCTGATCTCAACAACACACCACTCTTCCTTACAGAGCATACAGACTGACACTTTACAGAGTGGAAAGAAGAAGAGAAACTTTACAGTGGCGAGCCAGATTCCTGGGTCCAGCTTACGCAGTTTTGTGTTGAGAATCACAGTTTACAGCTGAAAGAACATTTGTTTGAACACATCAACACCAGTAGGACAGCTATACAGTCGATGTCAGTTTGACCTGTATTACCGATAGGATGCTGTATCTAGGTCAGCGCTTGTTGACAGTTTTTCGCTGTACAGACAGTATTACACAGGACAGTGGTATCAAGTGTAGAAAATATCTGGAGCAGTATTGTTGACATTTCTCAACGTACAGAAGAACCACAGTGTTGTTGAACATAGAGTGCATAGTTCATCGTTGGATCTTCATATGCTCAACAGAGAAAAATTGACAGTGTAATAGTTTAAAATTAAATCTATTACTGAATAAAGTGGCAAGTTATTAGTATTAAAATAAACTGTGCCTGCTTTACAACACTATACCTGCAACACATTCCCTTCATGACATAAATTATATTGTATGCTATATGCTATTTATGCTTACATGTTATTTGTTATGTATTAAATTAGTTTATGTTCTGTGTGACTAGTACAAGGTATGCCGAGTGACATTGGTCTGGTACTAGTATTCTATAGGTACACATTTTCTTAATTGGAAATTTGTTAGCAACAATTTGCTGCTATTTCTGTTAGTTGTGATGAGATGTTCTTTTCTTCGTTGTTTTTGTTAATAATTTTGTGTTCCTTAGTTTTGTTTGATTTGTTTGTATAATTGTAGGTCTCATCTTTTCTATTTTTGATTTCTTTACACCCTTATGTTTATACACTGTGGCGTTATTTGTCTTGTTATCTTATGGCAGTTATCATCACGGTTTCTGTGATCATTTTTTTCATTTCTCCTATTTAATTTAATTTGATCTCTGCAAATGTTTTCATATTGTCTTTTCTTGTTTGTCCTTTGTAATGTCTTTAGTTGACATATGACGTATAGTGGTATACACTGATAGTATAGTACAGATCAGTACTTTATGATTGTTATTGTTATAAAACAAAATGTACAAGACCTTTGTAAGGCTTGTCTCCCAAAGTGATTGGTAAAGGGAAATATTTTTTCCACAGGTACTCAAGTGATCTTTGATTACATTGAGGTATACAAGACCTTTGTAAGGCTTGTCTCCCACAGTATTTGAGATACAGTTATTGTTGTCCACAGGTACTCAAGTTATCATTGGTTATTATAAACCATACAAGTTTGGACTAAGACTAAGTCTATGGTATAGACTTGTCTCCCATTAAAGTGAAATAGGGTAAATTATTTACTTTTTCAGGTTTCTGATTTAAGAAGACAATATGTCTACATTAGATTATTTCATTGCACAAGGAAAATCTCTTGATAAGACTGGAAAAGACTTAGAACAATGGGCTGTTGCTCAATATGACAAAGCATTAGCTGCAGAAGAGAAAAAAACTGCTGCTGCTGTTGAAGAAAGAAAAGCTGCTGCTGAGGAAAAAAAAGCTGCGGCTGAGGAGAGAAAACTTCAAATAGAAGAAAAAAAAAGCTGCTGCAGAAGAAAGGAAAGCTCTAGCTGAAGAAAAAAGATTAGAACAAGAAGCTGATACTGCTGCTGAACTTAAGAAATTGCAGATGCAAGTGGAGGAAAGGAGATTTGAGGCAGAACAGAAGAAATTAGAAGCTGATGCAGAGCAGAAAAAATTAGAAGTTGCTGCAGAACAGAAAAAATTAGAAGTTGCTGCTGCTGCAGAACAGAAAAAATTAGAAGTTGCTGCTGCTGCAGAACAGAAAAAATTAGAAGCTGCTGCTGCTCCAGAACAGAAAAGATTAGATAGAGAAGCTAAAGAGAGAAAAGCAATAAGAGAACATGAGTTTGAATTAGAGAAATTAAAATTGACATGTATGAGTAATGTTAATCAGGCATCTGGTGGTAATGGTAAACCCTTTGTGTACAAGGTCAAGGTACCAGCGTTTAACCCTACCAGTGATGACATAACATTTTGGCTTTCTAGATTTGAACGGGCTTGTCGATCTCATAATGTTGACAAATCACAGTATGTGAATCAGTTGTCTGAAAATCTAAAAGGGGAGTCCCTAAGTAAGTTATATTTTGTTGAAGAGGCCGACAAAGATAATTATGATGCTGTTAGGGCAGCTTTGATAAAGAGATATCAGCTGTCTGAGGAAGGTTACTGTCTTTTGTTTAAAACAATGAGACCTGAGGTAGGTGTAGAATTCTCAGATTTCATCTCAAAAGCACGAATTACACTTTCACGATGGATTGAATTATCCAAAACAGAGAAAACATTTGATGGTCTTACGGATTTATTGCTAAGAGACAAGGTCATGTCTTCTGTAAATAAATCATTCCTAGAGTTCTTACATGAGCGTAAACCTGGTACAATAAAGCAAATGGAAGAATATTGTGACCAGTATGCCACGGCACACCCTGACATGATTCTTAGTAACTCTAACATTAAAGAGAGTATGCCAGTTGCTTCGGCAACAGAATATAATCAGAATTACTCACACAAATTCCAAGGAGCTAAAAAATAAATTTGATAAAAAGGTTAATTGGAATAAGTATCAAAACCAAGATAACCGCTCAAATCAGAGTTCTTCTTCGAAGAACTGGAATTGGGCTGATAGTCCTCGACACGCGAGGGGTACCCATAATGTTAGAAATTCTCGGAAAGGGAGTAGCTATATGAACTACCCAAGTGCTTCATGGAGACAAAAAAACCAATATTACAGGGATACTCAATATAACGGGCATGATGATTATGATCATGAATATTATGATTCAAACCCAAATAGGGGTTATAACAGAGGCAATAATAATTATAGAGACAATTATAACCGAGGTAGATCACAACACAAAAGACATGGTAAATCGTATTACCAGGCTAACTCTGCACAACAGGAGTTCCACGACACCGATAACACTGACTAACAAAAAAAAATTTATTTTTTCTTTCTCTAACATTTCTATGTTTTTCTGGTCAATTTTAATGCGCTGTTTTTAAATCTGCAAACCGTTTTTCTCTATCAGGTCGAGATCTCTAGAAATACGCAATTCAAGTTTTTTAACAACGCATACAGTATTACAACATCATTCATACAAGAAGTGTAACAGTTATGTAGGCTTGAATTTCTTTGCAGTCGACTTTCGTCGGTGAATGACATGTGGTACATCGCGATGAAGCATCCAACAATAATCGGCAAGCATGGTCACACTACACCGTCCTTGATAGCGTGACTCCATTACGGCGATATCTTGATGGAATCGTTCTCCACGTTCATCGCTGACTTCGCCAAGGTTGTCAGGGAAAAAGTCAAGATGCGAATCGAGCAAATGGATTTTGAGGGACATGTTACAGCCCATAATTCTGTATGCATCTATGCACTGCTTAACAATATGCACATAGTCGACAGATTTGTGATTTCCCAGAAAGTTATCGATGATCGATTTGAATGCCATCCATGCGCGAAGTTCACTACCATGTAACAAGTTCTCGAATTGTTTGTCTGCAATAACTTTCCTAATCTGAGGTCCTACAAAGATACCTTCCTTTATCTTTGCATCGCTAACTTGCGGAAACTTTTCTCGAAGATAAGTGAAAGCTTTGCTCGTTTTATCTAACGCTTTTACAAAATTCTTCATGAGCCCCAACTTTATATGTAACGGTGGTAAAATGATGCTGTCTTTGTTAACTAATGGCTCATGTATTACATTTTTATGCCCGAGCTGCATACGATCCCTGATAGGCCACACCTTTCTTGCATAATGTTCCTGTCTGTTGCGGCTGTCCCATTCACATAGGAAGCAACAAAATTTAGTATACCCAGTCTGCATGCCCGTGAGCATTGCAATGACCTTTAGGTCTCCACAAATCCGCCATTGGTAGTCATTGTACTTTATTTTTGCCAAAAGTATAGCCATATTGTCATAAGTTTCTTTCATATGAACAGAGTAGGCGACTGGAATTGATGAAAATAAATTTCCGTTATGCAATAACACGGCTTTTAGACTAGTCTTGGAAGAGTCGATGAAAAGTCGCCATTCGTTGACTATGTGCTCATGACCGAGGTGCACCATTAGACCGTTTACATCTTTGCAATAGCAAATGCCATCATCCATCTCAAAGTATTGAACAAGTTCTCTGTGTCTACGACGAAATTTAGATATCTGAGTATTGGGCGCTAAAAGATTCCATTCTTTGAGTCGCGAACCGAGTAATTCCGCTTGTCCTTTGGTAAGAGCGAGATCACGTATTAGATCTGACAGTTCTGAATGGTTAATTAAGTGAACACCATCATTCACCGGTATATAATCCGAGTCAGAATTAGTTTCTAAAGCAGATAAACTATCACTTTCTGATGGTTCATTCACGTCCAACGGATATTGTTCTGGTGGAAATGGGATTGGACATGTGATTGGATCATGAGGCACTGGTTTCGAAACCAATTCAATATTTGGATAAACCACAGACTTTCTAGTTTTAAAAGTGAAACCATGGATATTTGTCAAGCAGAAGTAACAATCAGTAGCGTGATTTGTCGGTTCACGCCATATTACTGGCACTCCAAAAGGCATCGACTTATGCTTCGGCGATTTTCGTAACCAACCTGCCAATGTATTTGCACAAGTCGAACACACTGCATTTGGCTTCCAAGATTTATTTGCATCATCAACTTTCGAATCGAAATAACGTTCATATGCTTTCTTTAGTAATGGTGTAAAGTTTTTCTGGTGAACACGATCGGTAAAATATCCGCACACGTAACAGAACAGATCAGCCGAATTTCTACAACTTCTAGAAGCCATATTTCGCTCAGAATTATTTCAAAATACAGTAACTATTTGAAAAATAGCGTAACATATGTCATGCATCTTTTAGCAGTATAAAAAGTAGAATTATTTTGCATTTTATTAATTTTTAATAAGTTATATAGTAAAAATGAAACGGAGCAAATAACGGTTTCCCAAAAATATATTTATTCCCAAATATCTTAAGAACCCGACGTGATAGAGATAAACGGATTTCAGATTTGAAATCAGCGCAAGAAACTGACCTAAGAACACTTATTCTTATATAAGAAAGAAAAATGTTGTTTGTCAGTGTAATCAGAATAATGATAAAAAAGACTCCAACAGTGTAGCAAATTCCGCTTTCGATTTTGCTAGAGCATCTGAGTGTTCGCAATGCAAAACATTATTCGATCCAACCACAGTGTCTACTTTAAGCTGCGGTCACCCGCTTCCCGCTCTCCATGCGTCAATTGCGCATAATGGAAGGGGTGCTCTTGTCTTTAATAGGGGCCTAATAGATGGTACTCCGGTATCAATTCTTTTCGATTCGGGGTGCACTACCATTGGAGTGAGGCAATCACTCGTAAATCCTTCTCGAGCTACAGGCAATATAGTCAAATGTGTAACATTTGGTGGCACATTGGAGAAGTACTCCACTGCCATTATCAATATTGCTACGCCTTTCTTTACAGGAGAGGTGCAAGCATGTCTCTTGCCGAATCCGATCGCTGATCTTATCATCGGTCGCATTCATGGAGTGAAAGAATGCACTCCACAGCAAATCTCTAATTGGGAAAATGTTAATATGCAATCTGCTAATGCAGTAATCACTAGGGCTCAAGCTCTTAATATGCCACAATCTTCACATTCTGAAGATAATGATGCGCAGATCCAAGATGATCCCTTGGAGATTTCCCACGATTCCTTTATCAAACAGCAGGAAGATGATCCTACTCTAAAGAAATTCTTTACTCTGGCAACAAAAGGTGATCCGAATAAGGATACTAATCGTAAATCTTGGATTACGATGAAGAATGGCGTACTTGTACGTATGGTACAAGACTCCGCTAAGTCCATTCATTCTCAAATCCTTGTGCCTAAAAATATGAGAGTTAAAATCTTACAGCACGCTCATGATTCGCAGTGTGCTGGACATATGGGTTTTTCCCGTACTAAAGCTAGAGTTCTTCAATCTTTCTTTTGGCCTGCTGTGAATAAGGACATACGAATATATTGTCGATCTTGTAAAGTATGTCAAGAGATTAAATCCAGAGGTCCACGCCATGATGCACCTATTCAGGCTGCAGACATTCCCATTCGGCCATTTCAAAAAATGGCGATAGACATCATTGGTCCATTTAAGATAAAGTCTGCTAGAGGACACCAATTTATTTTGACGTGTGTTGATATGTGCACACGTTGGCCGGAGGCTGTTCCTCTAAAGAGCATAACTACTGCTGATGTCGCAGATGCTCTTTGGTTAATATTTTCTCGTCTGGGGTTTCCAGCAGAAATATTATCCGACCATGGTACCCAACTCATATCGGATACCATGTCTCAAGTAATGTCGACTCTGAAGATAGAGAGATCGCTGAGTAGTATTTATCATCCTATGTCCAATGGGATGGTGGAACGTTTGAATAGAACTCTGAAAAACCTACTAGGTAAGATAACAGAAGATCATCCTCAGGATTGGGATAGGGTTTTACCCGCGGCTCTCTTTGCATATAGAGAGGTCGCCAACGAACATACAGGATTTTCTCCCTTTGAACTTGTCTTTGGCGCGAAACCGCGAGGTCCTATGTCCTTACTTCATGATCTTATAACTGCTGATAATATTGTCGATGACACAAAATCCTCTTATGAATATGTCATCGCACTTAGACACAAGATTATTGAAGCATGCAAATTGGCAACTGCTTCTTCTGAATTTGCGAAACAGAAGGCAAGGAAATTTGCCAATAAAAAGAGATGTTTGCGTCAACTTTGTCCAGGTGACAAAGCATTTGTCTTGCTACCTTGTAGGGAAAATAGACTTCTCATTTCTTGGAAAGGTCCGTACGATATAATATCAAAAGTTTCCGATGTTGACTATATCGTCGATATTGACGGGAAGCGTAAAACCTTCCACATCAACATGCTCACGGAATTCCATGAACGTCCTGATTATTTACAACCTGTTTTCCAGGCAACGGACGATTTTCCAGTCCAACATGGACAGTACTCATTTCTGTCAGTAATACAGGATGAGGAAACGAGTTTCTCGGATGTAAATTTACCTTTTCCAATGATTCCTCTTCACTCTAATGAATCATGGAAAGATGTTGCAATTTCTCCAGAATTATCTCCAGGAGAGCAGAAACAAGTTTCTACTATGTTAGAACAATTTCAGGATGTCCTTACTGACATTCCTGGTCAAACTGATGTCATTCAACATGACATTATTCTTACTGACTGTTGAGGACTGTCTTGCGGCTTGCAGGCATGTGGATTGTGGCCACATTCCACATGCGTGCACCACTAGACACCTCAAATAAACTAAGACCAGAAATCGCGCAAATCAATGTATGACGCGTCTAGCTTAGTTACATTCTAGTCTATGTGTGGCCATTGAGCCTAACGGCAGTGTTGGAATGTGTGGTAAACCCACTTAAGGATCGTGTTTGAATATGTGGCACAGCCACTGATTATATATATATATGTGGAACGGTAGATCCACTGGAAAGTGTAAGATAGCGTAATGATCCGTATCGAAGTTGATTATAGGACCAGGTAGAGTCCGTATTAGAATCGCGAACCAAGCAGATTACGTTCACCTTGAACTTATATATATGGCAGTTAAAGCCTGGCGATGCAAGCCAAAGATGTTGATTAATGATACATAGACAGGATCTATAGATTTACAGATAATGTACTCACTAGTATTGTGAAGGAATAATAATTCTAAGGATCGGATTCGTTAAGAGTTGGTTGCACACTCTATTACGCTATAAACTTAACGGTTAACCCAGACGAGCTAAGTCTGTGAGAGGAACAATTGTGTAGAGCTCAGAACTATGATGAAGCCAATTTAAATGTGTGAAATGATGTTGCACCCCATTGTGTAAAAGGATATATTAAATTGTTCAGTCGTCCATGGAACTTGTTGGTTGCCTGAATTATACAAGTTCTCACTCTGTGCTGTGACTGTCATTAATCCTTGCAAGGTCAGTCCAGATTATCACAGGTATTTTCTAAGACTAACTATAATCTAACCAACACTGCGGAAGAATTAATATACGATAACGACACTGAATATGATAATAATTTAATCACACCACAATGGCTTAAAACTGCACTCGAACTAGAAATCTGGAATTAGAATAGATGAATTATAATATCTGAAATATTGACAAGCAACCCAATAAACTCACGTCCAACGGTGCTGAATCTTTTAATAACATCTAGCAAGAAAAGATACAGCGGGAGACCGTAACATACTGGTGTCAGGAAGTGTTCGGACAATTTTCAGAATTCATCTTTTCCGTTACCCAATTGAACGAACTAATGTTCATGAATCAGGCTTCAAGTTGGGAAGATTCTAGTGGAAACAACTTCAAGATCAATTCAGTTCGTCACAGGCAAAGTAACAGTGGAAATTGAACAGTTCAAGAAAGTCTCATTCAGGGCGCAAGTCCAAACTGGCAACTCAAATTTACACATCAAGTTACGAAGGTCAAGGTCGATTCATCCCTACAATTAACGGTCGCTGAGTCGCTGAATCAAATCGATCGGATGTCACTCAATTTTAGATCCTGAACCATCACATAGAACCAGAAAGACAATTCATACACTTGTTAAACCTCCAGAGCAACCGGGGAAGTATTTCAACAGAATTTCGTTCAATATCACGTTTGAAAATCTTCGTTCAACCGTTCAAGTCTGCTTCTCTGTGAAAACAAGTCTGAACAGCTGAGAGCATCTTGTTTATTTTCGGGATCACTATGGCATGACCACATGAAGATAAGTTCTTGTCTAAATTAGAGCTTTCGACTAGATTGTGTTGTCCAGTTGGCTAGCTTTGGTCTTCAATTCTTCCTCCACTGTCACTTGTCTGTCTTACTTTGCAGTCCTAGTTTTATCATTACGTGTTTACTGGCAATGTATTTTATGTAACTTCGCGGGAGGATGGTTAGGGCTTATCATTGCTTCTATATTCCTTTGGAAGATTTAAGCAATTTTAACGACTTTTAAGGATAATTGCTTATATTTGCTTACTGAGGATCTAACTGATTATTAATTTTTCTTTTAAGTTAGGAAATAAATGTTTCTTCAGTAAGCCATATAACCACTTTGCTTGTGCTAGTTGTGACGTCACGTGCCTACGTCATTTAATTTAAATAAATTACTTTCCGTTTTGTGTCACTATTTTATTCGTTTGTGATCTAAAAATCTCTCTGTCTCAATGTTAGTTTAGGACGACTTGTATCGTAATATTATTGTAATGTTACTTTAAACATTTTATTTCTCTAATTATTATGTCTAGTACTTACTTAGTTTCTTTTTATATGTTTCATAGCGTCGTATAAGTGAATATATCATTTCATTTGCTTGTTCCATCCATTGTTTATCGTTACCTGTTCTTGTCTCTGGCTATAGTAAATATCATAGTTACTTTGAATTAATTAAGCTCACATATTCATAGTATATTTATTGATAAATAATACACTTATATAAGTTATTGAGAAACGTAGCACCATGTCTACATTGGAAGAGTTTTTATTAAAATAGGACAAAGTCTGGGTAAATCAGGTTCTGATTTGCAGACTTATGCTGAAACGAGACATGAAAAGCACTTATCGCAACAGGAAAGAATTGAGCAACGGGAACTTAAAAAGTTGGAACTGGCGCAAAAAGATAAAGAAATGGCTCAAAAAGAGAAAGAAATGGCTCAAAAGGATAAAGAAATTGCTCAACAAGAAAAAGATAGAGAATTACAGAAAGAACTTAAGGAGAAAGAATTAGCTCAAAAAGATAAGGAAATAGCTCAACAAGAAAAGGAGAGAGAATTGGATAGAGAAAAAATGCAAATAAGAAGAATGGAACTACTTCAATTAGACCAAGAACATAAACATGCTATTGAGCTTGAGACTTTAAGATTAAATGCTGAGAAAGAAAAGGCTATTGAATTGGCGAGGTTGCAATCAGAACAATCCAGACCTTCAGCTAATCCAAATGTATTTTATCCAAAATTGAAGATGCCACATTTCGACCAGTCTAGAGATTGCGTCGATTCGTTCATATCAAGATTTATTATGAAAGTTACAGGTTTGAACATACCAAAGGAAAGATGGAGTAGTCTTTTGGTTGATTTTTTGACCGGGGACTCACTCAAGGTTTTCATGAATCTAGATGAGCAAAGCAGAAACGATTTTGATGTCGTGAAAGAAGTACTTCTTAGGCGGTTCCAGTTAACTGAATCTGGATTCCGAGAACGTTTCCATATGGCTAAGCCTAGTAAGGACGCTGACTTTGGTGAATTTATTGCTTCCATTAAACATTATTTCAATAGATGGATAGAATTATCAGGTATTACCAAATCATATGAGGGGTTAATGGATCTCATGCTACGTGATAAGGTGCTATCCTCATGCAGTCACGATTTAGAATCATTCTTACAAGAAAGACACCCTAACTCTATTTCAGAATATGAAAAATATGGTAGACAGTTTGTCACGGCACATCCGAATAAGGATGTCCATCGATCTGGTCCACGAGATCCTATGCCTACGTGCGCAGCGCTCCAAGATCACAGATCTTATGATCACCGACCTAGATCACATAGCACGGACGGTCGATATCGTACACAATTTCGTCATGAATATCGGGGGTCTTATAACTTCCCTCGCTATCGATCACCGTCAAGATTCTATCGTCGGAGTTATCGAGGTTATTCACCTCATGATCGTGGAGGCCACAAAGGCAGGGGTCGTGATGATTATCACAAAGACTATTACAGGGATTATAATGATCATGGATCATCATATAAAAGGAATGATGATAATAATGATTCATCAAATTTTTATTATAAAACAAAATCAGGCAAAAAGAGGGCAAATCATTTCAGATCATCTTCAAAGAATAATGACAAACATGGTCATGCTAATGCATGTACTACCAAAAGAGATCATGAGAATGATGATAACAAACATGCGAATGCATGCAGCATATTGGATGACTCTTGTTATGTTTGTCAATCACATCCTATATCAGAGAGGAAAAAATACGCTTCGTTGTGGTCATACAATGTCTTCTATGTCTGCTTGTGAGAATTTGGGACGTCTCACATACCACAAGGCATATTTATACGGAAAGGAAGTAAGAGTTTTACGTGACACCGGCTCTACTACTGTCGGCATACAACACTCGCTTATCGAGCCATCTGCATTTACGGGTAAAACTGTTAAATGCATCACATTTGGTGGTAATATTGAAGAATATCCAATAGCGCATGTCTATATCGATACACCGTTTTATACAGGTATGGTGTATGCTTGTGGGTTAAGAGCTCCCGTGTCTGAGATAATCTTAGGTAACATACCTGGAGTTAGAAATTGTACTCCACAGGAGATTACGAAATGGGTTGAATCTCATCCATTGGTGGCAAATGCTGTTGTCACTAGAGCACAACAGTTGGCTACAGATATGGCCACCCCACCTACACCTATTATAGATACAATTATGTCTCCCGACGTCGTTGCTGAAGCACCAGCGGCGTTTGCGGAAAAACAAAAAAATGATCCAAGTTTACAGCGTTTATTTGCGCTAGCGGAAAAAAAAGTTAGTAAACATACCAAATCAGCACAACATTGGTTTCAAATTAAGAAATCCATACTTACAAGATATTATGACAATGGTAGGTCAATTATTCATCAGATAGTTGTTCCAAAACAATTTAGACCTTTGGTGTTACAAACAGGGCATGACTCGCCCATGGCAGGGCACATGGGTATTAAAAGAACTTTATTTAGAGTCACATCGCAATTTTATGGGCCTGGTGTCAATAAGGACACAAAATTATATTGTAGGTCATGTACGACATGTCAAAGCACATCACGTAAGGGCAGATTCCACACGGCACCCTTACAGATCACGGATGTACCAGACAGACCATTTAAGAAAATAGCCATAGATATTATCGGTCCGTTATCTATTCCATCTAACAATGGGTTCCGATATATCTTAACCTGTGTAGATCTTTGTACACGGTGGCCGGAGGCTATACCTCTGAAAACAATCAATACTGCGTCGGTATCAGATGCATTGTTTTCAATTTTTTGTCGTATTGGTTTTCCTGAGGAAATTTTATCAGACAGAGGTTCACAATTCACCTCTAATATTATGAAAGAAGTGGAGTCGATGCTCTCCATTCACCATTCGTTTTCAAGTGCATATCATGCCCAAACGAACGGAGTTTGTGAACGTCTTAACGGTTCACTCAAACAGATTCTTCACAAGATCACTGAGGGATGTCCTCGGGACTGGGACAGGCTACTTTGTGCCGCTTTATTCGCGTATAGAGAGGTCCCCCACGAGAGCACTGGTTTTAGTCCATTCGAGCTCGTCTACGGCTCTAACCCTCGTGGCCCGATGATGATCTTGAAAAATTTACTGGTCGGATCATCAGTGGATGAATCCACTCGTACTAGTTACGAGCTGGTGATTGACCTTAGACAAAGAATCATTGATGCGTGTACATATGCATCCGAAAGCATTAAATCAGCAACACAAAAAGCTAGATTATTCCACAATCAAGGGAGAAGATTGCGATATTTTAATCCTGGGGAAAAAATCTGGTTACTCCTACCCCATGAGGATAATAAACTGTTGGTTTCATGGCAGGGTCCATTTGTGATTATTAAACAAGTCACGGATGTTGACTATGCTATAAACGTAAGAGGAAAAATTAAAACGTTCCATGTCAATATGTTGAAATTGGCAGTGGAAAGACCACAAGAGTTAATTCCTATTATTGACTCTGTGTCTGAGTCTTCACCTCATATTTCTTCTTTTGCACTAGTCAATGAGGAAGACACTACGTCTTCAATTCCTTTACAGTTTACTTTACCATCTTTACAAGCTTCCGAATCTTGGAAGGATGTCACAATTTCTCCGACTTTGTCATCTTCACAACAAAGTCAAGTTAGGGAAATTCTTCTTTCTTTTAACGATGTACTTACTGACCTTCCAGGTCATACGTCTTTAATCTCTCATGACATCATTCTAACGGATGATCATCCTATTAAGTTAAGACCTTACCCTATTTCGTTACATCATAAAGACAGGGTTGAAAAGGAGCTAAAGGATATGATAAAATTAGGAGTTATATCTCCATCAGAATCTCCTTATGCTTTTCCGATGGTTATTGTGAAAAAGAAAGATGGGACGCTCCGTATTTGTATTGACTTCAGACGTCTTAACCGTATCACAATTACTGACGCTGAACCAATGCATTTGTTGGACGACCTACTTTCACAAGTTTCACAGGCCACATACTTTAGTAAACTAGATCTGTCTAAAGGCTACTGGCAGATACCACTCACTGAACATGCCAAACCTTTTACTGCCTTTACGACTCCATTTGGATTATTCCAATGGGATTACATGTGCTTCGGCCTTGTAAACGCACCTGCGACATTCGTGCGCATGATGCGCCGCCTTCTGGGCGATAGAAAAGATGTCATCACATACATCGATGACATCTGTCTATTTCACAATTCATGGGAAGATCATATTACTGGTTTGTCTTCTCTTCTCATTACACTACGACAACATGGTTTGACTGTAAGACCTTCTAAGGTCCAGATAGGTTGTCAGGAGATTACTTTCCTTGGTCACCGCATAGGTAACCATAGATTACACCCTGATGACAATACAGTCAAGCGCATACTGGAGATTGCCACTCCATCATCCAAGAAACAAGTAAGAAGTTTACTCGGGCTTCTTAACTATTACCATAAATTTATACCACGCTTCGCACAGATTTCTGCTCCTTTGTCCGGATTGTTGGCCAAAGGTAGTCCAAAAAAAATATTATGGACACCGCAGTGCGAAGAAGCTCTGATTATGATAAAGAATTTATTTAAGAATCCTCCTATCCTGTTATTGCCAAACATACAGTTACCATTTTTGATTCAAACAGATGCATCCAGCTCCGGAATTGCAGGTTGTTTGCTTCAATGTTATGAAGGGATACTCCATCCATGCTTGTTTGTCTCACGCAAGCTTACCCCGGCGGAACAGAAATACGCCACAGGAGAGCGCGAACTGCTCGCGGTGGTGTGGTGCTTGGAAAAAACTATCTAAGTACTTGATAGGGCGAAAGTTCTTTATCTACACAGACCACAGTCCGCTCACGTTTATCACTTCGAGAACTATGAAAAACGCAAGGATTCACAGGTGGTTTCTTTTACTACAAGAATTCGCCTTTTCAATAATTCCGATTTCAGGAACTGATAATAACCTCGCGGACTTGTTATCAAGAAATTTCACGTCACAGGACTAAAATAACTTTCTTGTCTTGATGTTGACAATGGACATAATTTTATAATTGTTATTTCTAATTGGGAATATTAATTGCATTATTTCATTTTGACGTTAGATAACATTCATAGATTGTAGTCGGGCACATCTTCGCCACCACTCTCTCACGTGCCACGAGTGTCACGTTTGGGAGCGGGGGGGATGATGTTGAGGACTGTCTTGCGGCTTGCAGGCATGTGGATTGTGGCCACATTCCACATGCGTGCACCACTAGACACCTCAAATAAACTAAGACCAGAAATCGCGCAAATCAATGTATGACGCGTCTAGCTTAGTTACATTCTAGTCTATGTGTGGCCATTGAGCCTAACGGCAGTGTTGGAATGTGTGGTAAACCCACTTAAGGATCGTGTTTGAATATGTGGCACAGCCACTGATTATATATATATATATGTGGAACGGTAGATCCACTGGAAAGTGTAAGATAGCGTAATGATCCGTATCGAAGTTGATTATAGGACCAGGTAGAGTCCGTATTAGAATCGCGAACCAAGCAGATTACGTTCACCTTGAACTTATATATATATGGCAGTTAAAGCCTGGCGATGCAAGCCAAAGATGTTGATTAATGATACATAGACAGGATCTATAGATTTACAGATAATGTACTCACTAGTATTGTGAAGGAATAATAATTCTAAGGATCGGATTCGTTAAGAGTTGGTTGCACACTCTATTACGCTATAAACTTAACGGTTAACCCAGACGAGCTAAGTCTGTGAGAGGAACAATTGTGTAGAGCTCAGAACTATGATGAAGCCAATTTAAATGTGTGAAATGATGTTGCACCCCATTGTGTAAAAGGATATATTAAATTGTTCAGTCGTCCATGGAACTTGTTGGTTGCCTGAATTATACAAGTTCTCACTCTGTGCTGTGACTGTCATTAATCCTTGCAAGGTCAGTCCAGATTATCACAGGTATTTTCTAAGACTAACTATAATCTAACCAACACTGCGGAAGAATTAATATACGATAACGGCACTGAATATGATAATAATTTAATCACACCACAATGGCTTAAAACTGCACTCGAACTAGAAATCTGGAATTAGAATAGATGAATTATAATATCTGAAATATTGACAAGCAACCCAATAAACTCACGTCCAACGGTGCTGAATCTTTTAATAACATCTAGCAAGAAAAGATACAGCGGGAGACCGTAACACTGACCATAGTCCTATAAGAGTCAGACCGTATCCTATCCCGATACATTTTCAAGCACAGGTAGAGAAAGAGTTAGATGAGATGATAGAGTTAAAAATTATTGAACCATCCACATCAGCATATTCTTCGCCGATGGTTATAGTACGGAAAAAAGACAATAACATACGTCTTTGCGTGGATTATCGCAAATTGAATCAAGTGACTAAATTCGATGCTGAACCTATGCCTTTACTAGAAGAGCTACTTACGAGACTATCGAATTCTCACTTCTTTACTAAACTCGATTTGTCTAAGGGATATTGGCAAGTTCCACTATCCGAACACGCCAAACCGTTTACTGCTTTTTCGACGCCTAGGGGTCTATTCCAATGGAATTTCATGCCTTTCGGTCTTATGAACGCCCCTGCTACATTTGTACGCATGATGCGTCGAATCCTATCTCATCGCTCAGATGTCATTGCGTATCTTGATGACATCTGTCTTTTCAGTGATACTTGGAACGATCACTATAATGGTATAAATGAACTATTGTCTATCTTACGCGAGCATAACCTGACAGCGAAACCATCGAAAGCATGTATTGGTTTTAGCGAAATATCTTTCTTAGGACACCGTGTTGGTCATGGGTTCCTAAAAACAGAAGACCATAATACAAGTAAGATACTTAACATTTCTATTCCTAAGACTAAAAAGCAAGTACGAAGTCTCTTAGGTCTAATACAATTTTATGGACGATTCATCCCGAATCTGTCCTCCATTATGTCACCTCTTTCTTCCTTGCTAAAGAAAGGGTCTCCTAATGTAGTCCATTGGACTCAAGAATGTCAATCCTCTTTGGATAAGGTTAAAACTATGTTTTCTACTTCACCTATCCTAGTATTGCCTTCTAAGGATAAGACATTTATTCTTCGTAGTGACGCTTCATCCACCGGGATTGGAGCTGCACTAATGCAAGAGTACTCTGGAACTCTGCATCCTGTGATGTATATTTCTCGGAAATTAAATGCCGCAGAGAAGAATTACTCGGTCCTAGACCATGAATTATTGGCTATGGTTTGGTCAATCCTTAAACTGCAAAGATTTCTTCTGGGCGCGCATTTCATTGTGGAAACTGACCAGAAAGCTCTTACGGCTATTCAGAGTAAAAATCTGAAGAGCGCGAGATCAACGCGATACGCGATTGCTCTACAGCCATTTCATTTTTCGGTGCGAGCTATCTGTGGGTCAGAAAATGTGATGGCAGATATTTTGTCTAGATGCCCACATGATTCATAACTGTTATACAACTTTGATACAGTTGTTTCTATGTTGAAATGTGTACACATATGTAATATATCATATATTGAGTGTAACACTACTTAGCGGTTCATTGATATGTATTCACCGCTGATCTTTCAATGTTTTTCGTCTTTGATGATCATGATGTTAAGATATCTTAGATGAAATTTATGTATAAACTAATGTGGAAATTGTGTCATTGCTAATATTGTAGTATGCGTTGGTGACACCTCTCTGGAAATATTTATACTTAGAGAAGTACTTTCTCTAAGGTCATAAAACTTATGCTTATCATCTGCGCATTGTATTGGTGCGTTGTGAGCCTATTGTATGTTGCTCCTAGATGTATTTCAAAAAAAAAAATGTACCATTTTTTTTTCCTGAGGGGTGTGGTAATCTGTTGCGTGCATATTTTGACGCACATATTACAAAAATCGATATGGCTATTTAATATGGGAAAAATATAGACATTCATTCATTTGTGTATGAAAATGCTGTCTATGGTAAAAGCGAGAGAATCCATGTTTGATTCACACTTTTGATTATAGGAGTAATCGTTCTGGATATTGATCCGGCGCAAGGATATTGCGCTTACGTTTGTACTTATTTTTTAGGGCCAGAAAATATATTAATTTGCTTATTGTGTTTATGGCCAGAATTCATATGTATTACATATTATTAGTACAAGTAGAATCAGTCCTATATTGTATATTTTGGATGGGTAGGAGGGACTAGATTCTTGTTATTCCGGTCTAGCGGAAGTATGAGTTGTCTTGACAAGTCGTGATGAGTTCCGATGTACCGTGATAATGGCGGGTACGCACTTTTCAAAGGGCTGGTAGATTCTTAAGGAAATATGATTCATGAAGTGGTTTTCTTCTAAAGGAGATGGTATCTCTACTATAGTTTATGTTAGAGACTCTCCTAAGGTGCGGTACAATGTATAATTCGGACTCCATGTATTGCCAGACCCTATATTGATGATCTCATGTCGATTCGACCTAGATGGAACATTGTGCTTCGTATCGCTAGGGTCGTGTTTTGTATCGACGAAGATGACAGACTTTCCTGCAGCGGTTATGGCTACGTGAATTAACCTGATCACCGTAGAGCTGTATGGAAACATTTATGAAATCATTTATATACCCATTATAAATTAACTCTGGCTTATATTCTCCTTCCTACGAATGAGTGAACGACAACTCAGGGAGGCAGCCATGTTAGATTTCGGTCATCATATGTTTTGATCACTGCCAAGAGAACAGATTATTTATCCTATTATCGGACAGTGACAGGGAGATCTCAATCTTGCTAGAAACCCCCCTCTTTCGTGGTTTCATAATATATGCTACAAACTATGGACGTCAAGTAACTTTAGTTATTTACCGATCTGCCTTCACTGACGCGTTTAGTCAGATAGGGGGATGCGGCCATAATGTATCATGACAATTGAACTTTTAATGTACTGCCCATTATTTCTGAATGTGTCATGACTTCAGATCTGCTATGTATACCTACAAATTGATATGTCAACATACCATGATGTACTCGTATGTCCCAGTGTGTACGTCTGAATAAATTGAGTAAACAAAGATTCCAGCAGTCTGCATTGGTGCCTTGTAGACACAAGTGTATGAGTGGTTATATTGGTCAGCACACGAACAGTACACCATTCGCGGTAATCACACTCTACACTTCTACTTCATACATACACCATCCTGCGTCGGTTGGAGTGACCAAGTTTAGGGCCTGCTTCCCCTGGAGCCTTTGCCTTCCCTAACTCAGGACTAGGGTGAGTTACCCATTTACAGCTGGGTAGACTGGAGCATGCCTGATCTCAACAACACACCACTCTTCCTTACAGAGCATACAGACTGACACTTTACAGAGTGGAAAGAAGAAGAGAAACTTTACACTCACCCCTAAAAGGCATAACCTTAAACCACAAATAAGGGAGTCACGCTGGTGTAGTGGTTACCACACTGCATGATTGATCAAGAGATCCCAGGTTCGAGTCCCAGTGAGTACATTTGAAGTAGCATTGTTGACCGTGATTTGGACTGGGATAATTCGAGCCCCGGTGAAGACATTTGAAATAGAGTCATCGACTAGGTACTGGAATAACCTGAACGGCTCCTGAGTCAACCCAGCTATACAGGTATAGGGTACCTCCGAAGATGGCGAGTATCTGCCTGAATGGTGAGAGGACACCTCTCAGCATACAGGGGAAAAGGGATACTCACATAAAGATCAATCTCAGGCTAGACATTTTAACTGGAGATTTCGCCTCGAGTAATAGCTGGCGTATGAAAAAACAAACCCAACTACATTATTTTAGTAAGTGCATAGGTTATACATTAAAACGTAAGAAATTGGCCAAGAAATCTTGTGAAATGTTATAAATTATTAATTCATGTGAAATACTAGGCCCTATCTGTCAAGTCTTGTGAAGTGTAGACGCGACTGAAAAAATAGAAACCTCCAAAATAAAAAAAGTAAAGTTGTACACTTACACTTATATAATTGGCAACAAAATATTCAGAATATTAGTGTACATAAGTCTAAAACTTATCTACACATGTTTATCACAGTCAGTTCAAAGATACAGTTTTATTATTGCTTTTATTTATTTTTTAATCAAAACCACTCAACTCTGTAAAAACAGGCACCTAAAATTGGTGCAGAATTTCTCATCAGGGGATGTTTTAAACACAGGCAGTTAATACATAAATTATTTCAGTAAGTGCTATTGGTATATGTATATATATATATATATAAATATAGGAAATTGAATAAAAAACATTGTTAAATGCTTTAAATCATTATTTGTTTTTATAGTGTGTGTGTTATTCCTTGTGAATTGCAGATGTGTTAAGAAGGAATTAGAAAAAAAAATAAAATTGTGTCCTTCACTTAAATATTTCAACTCCAGTTTAATCTATGGCCATAAAATGTTCAGAATACCAATAAATATTTAGTTTGAAATATATCTACATATCTTTATGCTAATCACTTCACATATGTATTTTTTAAAAAAAGAGAACCACATATTTTTTATAATAACGAACACCAACAATGGCACTTTTTCTTCTAAATGTTATTTTGAATACAGGCAGTAAAAATATAGGACCTACATTGAATCAGTAGATGCATGTGCTATGAATAAAAATATGTGAAAAGGGCTTAGCATCCTTGTAAAATGTTTGTAAATTATTACATTATGGGAAAGTGTCTGTGTCTTGTGAAGTGTAGACCTGATTGAAAATAACTGGACAGAAGATTACCGAGATGTACACAACAAAATTGCTTGTTTATGTCATGTGCCATCTGTATTGAAGTTAACTAAGGTGCAAAGTCTTTAGTTTCAAGGGAAAATTTATTACAATCATATTGGGAGTGCTATTGTATTATTGCTTCTTCTCCAGTAAGAAGTCGGTGAGTTCTCTTGAGGTGTAATTGCTGTCAGCAAATAAATAGTGGCCTGTACCCAAAGGCTGTATTGGGATCAGAAGCATCTTTAGAGCTGTCATCAGAGACATGAAGCATAATGTGATACTAGAATGATCGTATAATGCTTCATTTCTATTTTTTGAAAACATGTGACTAAACCAAGGTGTATACAATTCTGCAGATGTAGACCAGTAGTCACAAATGAATGGTTTCTTCTGAATCCCAATATTTATTGCAACAGCAGTAAAGTTTTCCAGTTCAGGGCATGTGACTTTGGTCCATCGAGCATACATTAAATATTGGTTCAAAGAAATTTTCTGAACACATTTGAGTTTGTCATAATAACTGATGCACTTATTATTGTAATCTTTAATTGTATCAGTAAATAAAACACTATATCATTTCTGTGGGGTTGACAGGTCAAACCCCTTAGTCACATCTTTTTTTTCAAAACTGAAATGTATTCTGTGTAAAGCCTTCAGCAATTTCTATCCACTCTGGGACATCTTGTGAGATTCTACTTGCCTCTCAACTTGTAGCTGTACTGTTAACTTTACTGGTTGCTTGATTTGGGTTTTTACCCTTTATTTTCTCTTTACTGGCAGAAAGTTTCGCAATTGTTATGTTACCTCATACCTGTTCATTCAGCAGCTCAGTATCCCCATCAGTATAATCACTTTCATGAATATTACAACATGAAGTCTTAGCAAAATCCTCATCTGAATCACTAAGACTAACTGAAATACTACTGTTGCTATATTTCTCTTCTGTTCACTGAGAAATAAGCAGCCATTTTTGATCAGCTTATAGCCAGTGTTAAGAAAATTAATCTCTTGCCATTGCTCAATAACAAATGATTAGCAGCACTTGTAGTGGATATAAAGAAGTATAAAATTTCTGCTTCATCAATTTTTTCCCCATTCCACAATGTTCACACACATGTGCCAATGTATAGAAATACAGTTCACTGCCAGGTATTTTTAAATTTTCATTTCAAATTTAGACATATATCACACTGGCACAAAATATGGCTTACTTAGTTGTGCCCCTTCTACCGTGAGGTGTAGAGGTTTGGAAGATAGAGCGCCAGACTATCCTATCAGCTGTCTTCCTCCTGGCCTGGTTCCATTCTAGTCCTCGGTCCTTCAAAGATTGTCTAATGTTGTCCTCCAAGCGAACTCTGGGTCATCCTGGGGGTCTGGATCCCTGGCTCTTTGTTTCCCATGCTTGTCATGGTAGCCAATCTTCTCCAATTCTGCAGACATGGCCAAACCATCTTAGTTGGGACTGTTCAACTTGGGTCTGCAGAGGGTGGGATTTTAGGCCTTGACGTATCGTCTGGTTATTGACCATATCTCTTCTTGTTACTTCAACTACCTTCCTCATATACCTCATTTCTGAGGATTTGATCTGGCTTTTATGATTTGTAGTCATTGCCCATGACTCACATCCATATGTCAAGACTTCTATTATTTTTCTTTAAATGTATAATTAAAAATATTCATTTTAACGCCACTTAAAATTATGATATAGGCCCTATGAGGCTTCTAAGTCCAAATAATTTCTTCAGTTGCAAAAACCCTGATGTGGCTTCACTTTTCCTGTCCAATTGCTGTAAATAATGTAAATTTCAAAATTTGCATGTTTTTGCATGTGTTTGTTTTTGCATTTCCTAAAAGTTGTCTAGTTGTACCTGTCACAGTGTAACAACCACACACAAAAACAAAATAAAAAGGGACATGAAGTAAGTAGAGTAATGTGAAGGCTTGAAGTGTGTGGACTGATTTTTTAATGTGCTTTTAATTTTTCATCATCAATATGTAGCACTTGTACCTCACAAGATCTACATTTTCCCCTGCCATGCCTCAATAAGCATTACATATTTTTTTTTCATTCTTGCTATAATCATTTATTAGTTGATTAATTTCCAGCTCTACTTTTCCATTACCTCATGCTCCGCACTCCGTACCAAGGCTGTTGATGACTTGCTGATACTGTATTTTCACCTTATGTACTCCGCTCTTCCCCATTGAATATATTTTTAACTGTGGTCACCTGATCTATTGTTCCCTCTGCCAATCATGATATATGTCTTTATTCTTACTCCTTTTATGCCAGCTATGTTCCCATGACTGCCTTCAATGGTACCTATACCTTGTAGTGGTATGGCAGCATGTGTACCCTGACAAATCCCTAGAGCTATGCTGGTGGGAGTTTTACTCCTGGTAGGTTCAACCAATCTGGACTAGTCTGCGTGGGTAGGGGTCAGACAAAAGCTGGTACCCTGGTCCTCTAGGTTGGGGGTGTTAGCACATGGCCGACACCCCTGTCTATGTAAAATAATTGCACATGTTACGGAAACGGCAATAAATGAAAATAATTTGATGCGGGACGGACATCTGGAGTCTCAGGCTCGTATGACTGACAGTGGTGAAAGCCAAAAGGAAGCCATTGGCATGAAAACTGATGCCCAGACTGCAAAACATGAAACCAGAATTGGATTTTGGAATGTCAGAACTATGAATGAGGCAGGAAAGCTGAGACAGTTCACAGCAGAGATGAGGAATTACAAACTACATATCCTGGGAATAAGCGAGAGCACATAGACAGGGATAGGGAGAATAAAAACAGTTACAGGGAAACAGTACTTTATTCTGGTAGAGAGGATTGTCAGCATAAAGAAGGTGTAGCCATTATCCTGAAGAAAGGAATGGAAAGGTCTTTACTGGAATGGAAACCCATTAACAACAGACTAATAAGAGCAAGACTGAGAGGGAGATTCACCAACACCACAATTATACAATGCTATGCACCAACAAACGACAGCAATGAAGAGATCAAGGATGAGTTCTATCAACAGGTACAAAGGGAAATGGAAACTGTACTCAGGTACGATCTTATTATAGTAATGGGAGACCTAAATGCGAAAGTTGGAACACACAATAATTATAACGAAAGAGTAATGGGGAAATGGGGCAGTGGAACAGTAAATGAGAATGGGGACAAATTAATAAGCTTCTGCAGTATTAACAACCTGGTCATTGGAGGAACACTTTTTTCAACACAAAGAAGTGCACAAGTGTTACCGTCTGTTTAGCAGTAACGTCTTCTGTAGTGGGTATCACACCCTAAATGACTGGAAACCACCAATGTAACCAATAAAGTTTCTGTGGTACAGTGATATGGTTATGGCGGGGTTACACTCTTGCTTCTAAGCACACGCCACACAGGCTATTTATACACGATGAATTCTTGAATGCGCCACACAGGCTATATGATAAATATGTGTGCTGCTGTACTGTCACTGGATATAAGATGTTGGTGGGTGTGTGTCTGTTCAGTCACTCACACACAGGTACGTACATAGAAGTCATGGTGCGTAGAATGACTCGTGACGTTTAGTGAACAGTTTATTTATGCCCCAACATAGTCATGATGACATAGACGAATTACAGTTTACAGCAAAATATAAGGTATCGGATAACTGAATCCGTGAAGCTCAAATACAAACTCCATAGAGCTCAATTGCAACACATAACAGCGCACTTCTCATGGAACATGCGCATTAACAAAATCCCTTTTAAGCTCACTTCAAAAGGACTGCGTACACTGCAGTTATAAATAGGGCCTCAAACATCTTCAATATCCATTAAGCTTACTTTGACAAGACTGCGTACACTGCAGTTATAAATAGGGCCTCAAACATCTTCAATATCCATTAAGCTTACTTCGACAAGACTGCGTGCACTGCAGTTATAAATAGGGCCTCAAACATCTTCAATATCCATTAAGCTTACTTCAACAAGACTGCGTACACTGCAGTTATAAATAGAGCCTCAAACAAATCCTGGCCTTATAATCTCTTCAAATAAAGTACATTCAGAAAACTCTCCCTTCATAAGGAATAATGGCCTTAACATGTCTTAGCGCTATTCCTACACAATAGAAAATTCATCAGGAAGTAAATATGACTCAAAACACCGGCCTGTAGACACCAAGGCCTTCAAAACATATCTTTAAATAAAGTGCATTCTATCTGCAGCTAATCACACATAAATCTCAATAAGCAATAATGTCTGTACCAAAATATCCACTGGTACACATCGAAACATGGCTAAACATCTTTCCCGAACACTACCCTGGGAACACACTGTCACGAGCCTACTCTCGCTCAGTACAGTCCAGAACACCTCTCGGGCAAGCGAGCGAATCTCGCTCAGCTCAAAAACAGCTCACAAACTAGCTCAAAACTAGCTCAGACAAATTCATCTCACACGGGAACTTACCGCTGTGAGTAACGTTCTAAATCTCGACATTCGAGTATAATACGATCATATATTTTTAAATAAACAGCTAGATACAAACGCTGTACAGGCGAGATAACAACAATCTGGTTTGTACTTATAAGACTTCTAACGATTAATTCCCCTTGCTTAGATTATGACCAATTATGACCTTAACATCTACCACACCCCCCGGGAAAAAAAAATGATTCCATCATTTTTTTGAAAATTACTTCAAGAAAAATAAGGGGTCAGTAGAGCTCTAATATCTACATACCAAAAATTACTGTATGTTAAGTCATAATAAACATCGACAGAAAATATAAGCATAAACCGAAAAAAATGAAGCATACAAAGTAATCAGCTAAGTCTACAAAAAAAAAATCGGTTTCAAAACTGAGTTAAGTACATACAGTAGACTAAGCAGAAAACAACCAATCATAAGAAAAAAGGCAAGATCAAGCAAAAGGAAAAAAAAATGAGCAACACTGAAAATCAGCAATGAAATCGGAATAGGAGAAACCAACACTAATACAACATGGTAATAATAAAGTTAAACATAAGATAAATACAACTATAACAAATAGATACATTATATTCAATCATATAATCAACCCAACCATACAACAGATGAAAATATAAGTAGTGTAAGAAGAAAAAGTAAAGTAAATAGAAGAATAATAGATTAAAAATGATATCAGTTTTAACAAAATGCGTGACATCTAACCAAAAAAATTCCTATCCTTAAGCAACATCAACATATGTCAGTAAAAAAAAAAAATTGTTACGGAAAAGGTACATGGAAAAAACACACTGTTATATGCATACAAACTTGCAAAAAAAAGTATAAGTACAATATTATGTATCTTGACTAAATGCTTTAACTAGCCCTTTGGATTACATCGATCAAACATCAGTATCAGCTATCGCTGTTAATTTTACATGTTCAATTAAATTTAACCTCTAAGTTACTTCAGGTTAATCAACACGTTCAGGTCCGCTATAATGTTCTTTAGCTGTAAATATATGCTTTTCTCAACTTAATATGCAATACATTATAAAGAAATCTACAATCTACTGCTATAATGAGATAGGAAAAAGTCCTATAAAAATATCTACAACAGTTTAAAAAATATTTATCAAAATAAATCTGCTGGGAAAATGATGCATGCCTAAATGGCAAGAAAAAAAAATTATTTAAATTCTCAGGTATCCCGAATATGTTTCCAATTTCAAATACAAAATCAACTATGATACATGCAAGTCACGTTTCCAAAATTACCTCACTATAACAGTTACTTTATATAATCTGTGCATGTGCAAATATCTAAATTAGGTGAATAAGTTACACTCTGGGCTATCTGAAGGTTACTATTGCACCTTCACAGCTAATAAGTTTGTGCGTAGGGCTGGCAATCTCATCATGCATAAAAAACTATCCTAATAATTACTGCTGCAAAAACACATCAATGTGTGATGTACTAGCTATCGCAGCTTCAAACTTCACAACGGAGCACAAAAAGTCAATCATAATGGACTAAGTTGGTAAAAGGTTATTGACTGGTGTGTGTAGATACCATTGACCACTGCTTTCAACAACAACAACAACAACAACAACAAAAAAGTCACTACAAACTAATATTTTACACCTCATTCCAATCATAATACATCCATAATGTTTATCAAAACCACAATAGTATAAAAACAGAATGGAAATTAACTGGTGCGTTATCAAAATACACAGTCATATAAATGATACCATGGTGTTGAAATAGTGCATAAATGAACATACACAATATGTACTTCCTAGAGAAGATATATCATAATATAATACTATATAATGCACCATACTATACAATACAATAATATTTACTATCCTAAAAAAAAATCAACATAAATAAAATAAAAAAATCTCTCGAAGCTTTGTAAACATTTCATGACCTCCACCAGGTAACACATCAGACGCGTAGTTAGACGTTGACAGGCTCCGCTTTGAACAGATACACGGGTGCAAAGGCGACCTACATTCCTCACAGCTAATGTAAACATAGGAACTGTGACTCCCATCGCAAAGTCGCACGCTGTGAGACAATACAAATGAAAATTTCTATTTTAATGAACGGTAAGATTTAACGAGGCAACACGGAAAGTTAATGACACATTTACCATAACCTGTGGCTGTGAAAACCTCTGGCCTCTTCATGGGATGCCAAACAACTCTTCCTTCTTTACATGTATACAACACAGAAGACTTAGGGATAATCTGACCACAACTCAAGGTCGTCGCTGTAGGCTGAAATCAATTTCTACACTCAAGACAACGAGCATTTGAGACAATATTCTTATTGTTACCTTGTTTACTAATACTGACTTTAGTATTTTGTTGAACAAAGTTACTCTGATGATGTGAAGTAACATTTGGGGAGATATTATCTCTATTGAAATCATTGCCATTTCTTCTTTTGTGACACTTGTTATGATTACCACTCAAGTTAGCATTGTTTTTAATCTCTTTGCTTTGATAACAATATCTATTAAATGGACTTTGTTGTCTTCCAGAAAAATTATCACAAGATTGACAACCTTTTCTGTAGCTGTTTCCACCATAATTTCTAAAACTCCTAGAATCAAAATTTTGAGATCTGTTAACCTGTCTCTTATTCCTTGGAGAAGAAAAATTATTAAAAGATAAACTCCCTTGGTACTGTCTAATATCAAAATTATCTTTCCTACTAAAACTGTTTTTATTTTTCTCTGTGGGAATATGCTTACTAGTTATGTCAAACTGACTGAGCTGACTTTGACAAGTAATAGGACTGCAAGTATCTTTCTTGTTCTGCCCATAATGGTCCTCCTCTTTGGAGCGGGTATGTTGAAGGACTTTCGTGTGTGGTTACTGGTTGTGTTGCCTGAATTCTGATCGTGCTAATGTTCTTACGCGAATGGGGTGAACCTCACCATCGGTTTGTCGTAATGCCTGAACTTGGCATCAAGATGTAAACAACTGCTCATCTTATTAACTCAGCAACTTGACATAAAATACGTAATTCATAAGGTTGAATGGTGTAACGTGATTCAACGAATAATGCCTCCGGTTCGAGTCCTTCACAATTTAATATGGATTACACACATACATAAACAGTTCAATTCACACATGAGGTACATGCATCAATCAATCAATAGCGTAGACTGCTGTTTTACGTGTCAATGTCCGTTTAAGGATACAATGCAGTAATTGTCGTCAGAACATCACAGCTATATGCACGCGCAGATAGAATGGCTACCTGCCGACAGTGAGACTGTGAGTCTAATTACTTCGTATATAAAGTAGACGATTATCTTTCTCCTTCCAAGGATTTAGTTAATCACTAACCTCCATAAGTTTCCTCTCTCGTAGAGTTCTAGGACTGACCCTGGTCCTGCATAAATACACATATAAATGGCTATATCATGCCATTAATTTGGAAGGCTAGAAAAACGCAGCTATTCAGCTTGACGGTCAAAGTAACAAAGGGTAGCGTCTCCTAGTTACCGACTGTGACCCAAACAACGCTAGACACGTCATAATCGATCGTGTATGGAGCGTTCAATAATTGAAACATCTATCGCAATATATTAAATGTCTTAACCTTTACAATTGCACGTCTGCTAACCTTTAGCAGACGGCGTTAATAACATATACCGTAACAATTCCCTGTACACCGGGGAAAAAAAAAATCGATAGATTTTTTTTCAAGATCTATCCGACTTAACAATTTTTCAAAAAATTTAACACAATTGTGACATATGGCCGACGATGTTCTGAGTAGAACCGTGTCGCGGTCATGTCAACTAACTATTTGTCATAGTCATCTAACATTAATCATATTATATATCAATATTATGCATATTATTATATCAACTAAATAAAATGTCTAATGTCAATAGTGAATGATAGAATGAACTTAAGGTAAGGTCTGTCGTATTAGTATGTCATATAGGAATTAATTTGACTAATTAAAATTAAATTAATTAATTAAACTAAGAGTTAAATTATTAAGATTCTAATGTAACACGATGTTATGAGAGAAGAAAAGACAAATAAGTGGAAGAAATAGAAAGAAATTCGAATATAAGTTTAACTTAATTGTGTGTGTTAAGTGTTAGTGAATAATAACTATCTAATTTAACTAACTAAATAACGTATAGGTACATTAAAAAAAAATATTAATCTAATACTTGTGTGAGATTTATTTTCTCTTTTCATAATTTCTTCTTTTTATATTTCGTTCTCTTTTTTTGTTTTTTTTCATTTCATTTTTTTCTCACATTTCATTTTATTGATATTAATTCAATTAAGAAGTTAAGTTAACTAATTAATTAGTATAGGATATGATGATCCATCCGTAGTCCTGATCCTGATGAATTCTTTTAGACAAAATGTTGAAACGTTTCCGTCGGACAGAAATGTCAATTATCCTAGGATCCAAGAATTAAGTGCACATAGGATAATAAGTTCGACTTGTCGTCAGATATTGTTCCATGATTGTTGAACGAATATTCATATATTGTGTATGGACGTTAGACGAAGTTTCAATGTCAATATGTATACCTTGATTGTCTTTAGTTCAATTCTGTGATGCATATAGTGTTTATAATTATTAAATTAAAGTCAAGGTTAGTTCCCTTATAGTTGATACTTCGTTCTATCCAATGTAGTGATGATTGACGTAGTTTAGGAATGTCAATGTTGATTATTCGTCGTCAATAGGATTACGTGACAATGCATCCGCCACAATGTTTTCAGTGCCAGGAATATGTTCAATGGAGAATTCAAATGGCTGCAGGATGATCGCGTATCTGGCGAGTTTTGGACCTTTGTGGTTTGATCTACGCAAAGATGCTACAGCACGCTGGTCAGTCTGAATGGTGAATGGAGCACCAAGCAAGAACTTTTCCAGTTTTGTGATTGCCCATATAACTGACAAAAGTTCCTTGTCCACTGTGGAATACTTTGTTTCTGCCGGCTTTAGCTTTCTTGAAATATATAAGGTAGGATGTAGAACGCCATCGTGGTTCTGGAGCAGGCATGCACCGATGCCGTAGTTACTAGCATCTGTTCGTAAGAAAAATCTTTTGGAAGCATCGGGAAGTCTTAAAATTGGTTCATGCGAAAACAAATTTATAATTTTGTTGAAAGTTTCATTGCATATACCAGTCCATGTCACCTTCACCGGCATGTCTTTTTTTAACAATGAAGACAATACAGCCGTGATGGATGACAAGTTTGGTATGAACCTACTGTAATATTGAACAAGTCCTAACAAACTCCTGACCTGTTTCTTCGTCTGAGGAACTGCTATGTTTAGAATTTTGGAGACCGTACTAGGTAACGTTCGGATATATCCCGCTCCAATGATATGTCCCAAAAAGGTTATCTCATTACACGCGATCTGCACCTTTGTAGGTTTAGCAGTTAGATGATAATTCCTTAGAGTGTCGAAAACATATCTAAGTCCCGAAACATGTTCCTCAAACGACGAACTAAACAAGCATATGTCGTCAATATATGTAATAACGTCTGGTCTACCTGATAAAATTTGTCGCATCAGGCGAATGAAGGTAGCTGGCGCATTAACAAGCCCAAAAGGCATCACATTCCACTGGTAGAGACCTTGTGGAGTGGAAAATGCGGTGTAGTACTTAGCCTTTTCGGTCAGTGGTATCTGCCAATAACCTTTAGTTAAGTCTATCTTACTAAATATAGTTGCGTTGGATAGACGTGGCAGTAAGTCGTCGATAAGTGGATGTGGTTCGCTGTCAACTATAGTCTTAGCATTTAATTTTCTATAGTCAACACATAGTCTGATGTTATTGTCCTTCTTCCGGACAATCACTAATGGAGAAGAGAATGGTGAATTACTAGTCTCAATGATTCCCAGAGACAACATCTGTTTAAGTTCCTTAGTAGTTTTAGCAAGGAAATGTAAAGGAACCGAATAGGGATGTACACGAATAGGTGTATCGTCATTGAGAGTAATGTCATGACTGATAGCCGATGTGCGACCCGGGACGTCGGTCAACACATCTGGATAAGATTGTAAGAGATTAGCAATCTGTAGACGCTGTTGCGGTGTAACCGTTGAAGAGATGGTTACATCCCGCCAAGCTTCAGTAGGTTGAACTACTGGTACCGGTAACATTAACTGTACCTCAGGAAAAGAAGATTCTTCTTCCTGGATGACGGATAAGTTGGAATAATAACAAGTAGATACTGTGTTGTCATCTAGTTCATGGAAAATTGACTGTAAGTGTTTAGGACGTGTATGAAATTGCTTGAGCATGTTAATATGAAATATCTTTTTGTGTCCCTTGATATCTAAGACGTAATCAACGTCGGAAATTTTATCAATGACTTTGTAAGGACCATTCCAAGATATCAATAATTTATTGTTGTTGTGAGGAAGTAACACATAAGCCTCATCGCCTGGGAATAATTGGCGTAATCGTCGAGACCTATTTTGTAGAGATCGAGCCTTAGCTTTTGCAGCCTCAGAAGAAGCTGTTGCCAACTGGCAAGACTCAATAATGTTCTTCCGAAGATTAATCACGTACTCGTAAGATGACTGAGTGTCCTGAGTCATCTCCGCGTCAATTAATAAGTCTTTTATTAGTCCCATAGGACCTCTTGGGGAGCACCAAAAACTAATTCAAAGGGAGAGAAGCCAGTTTGTTCATGCGGTACCTCCCGATAAGCAAATAGAACAGCTGGGAGTGCTCTGTCCCAGTCATGAGGGTGCTTAACAGTAACCTTATGTAGTAGTTGTTTAAGTGTACGGTTAAGTCTTTCAACTGCACCATTACTCATAGGATGATAAATACTACTTAAATTCCTATCAATGTTCCAGGTTTTCATGACTTCCTTCATGGTGTCAGATATGAACTGTGACCCATGGTCTGATAAAAGTTTTCTAGGAAACCCTATTCTAGAAAAGATGAGATGTAGTGCATCAGCTACATCTGTGGTAGTGGTGGTCTTTAATGGGATAGCTTCTGGCCATCGTGTGCACAAATCAATGCACGTAAGGACGAATCTATGTCCTCTGGCCGATGGTAGCAATGGACCAATAATATCTATGGCCATCTTGTCAAACGGTCTTACTGAGATATCGCAAGCCTGAATAGGCGCCGTGTGAAAAGCTCCACGTGCTTTCACTTCTTGGCATGTAGTACAGGAATGTACATACTGCGAAATATCTCTTGACACTCCTGGCCAAAAGAATAAAGACAGTACTCGAGATCGTGTTCGAGTATATCCCATATGTCCAGCACACTGTGAGTCATGCGCATGTTGAAGAATGTACCGTCTAAAAGTATATGGGACCATAACTTGTTGTTTCATTGGTGATTTGTCATTAAAACATCTAATCAATATGTCATTTTTAATAACAAACCAATGTTTGTTATTATTACCTGAGGATAGATTGTCAACTTTATCAACCAGCTTAAAAAAATTTTTTTAAAGATTTATCCTCTTTTTGTTTGGTTGCAAATGTTTCCCTGTCAATAGGTGAATTGACTACAAATTCCACTTGGTTGTCTGCATCCATTTTATTATCACCGACTTTCTTCATGAGTTGAGTCTGCGCTCTAGTCGTCACGGCGTTTCCAGTGCATAGGTTATGTTTCTCCCATTCTATGATCTCATCTGGAGTACAATCTTTACTGCCGTGTATACGACCAACCATCAGATCAGCAATAGGCTTTTTTAGCATACATACTTTTACATTCCCTGTGAAAAAGGGTGTTCTAATATGAACAATAGCTGTGGGGTAAAACTCAATAGTTCCACCAAATGTCATGCAGCGGACGTATTCTCCTGTCGCACAGCTAGGATGTACCAGCGACTGACGTACACCAATCGTCGTGGATCCTAAATCTCTCAGCACTGAGATGACGGATCCATTAACGATTCCCCTGTTAAAAATTAGTGAGCCTGTTCCATCGTTGACTGCAAGACCTACCTCTGGTGTAATATGTCCGCAGTTAAGCACTGTTTCTTTCGCCTTCTGAAAAATAAGATTGCATTGTTGGCAACTATTTGCCACATTATAATTAATAGCAAAACATGCAGCAGAAGACTGTGTTGTATTATTGTCAAGTGGGACCTGAGCTATAGGGGTAGTATTATTTGTAACTGCCGCCCCTGTATTATGGTTGTACTGAGATGATCCCCGAGAATGAGATCGATTCCGAGTATAATTGTTAGAATTATCTCGTCGTCCTCTATAGTAACTATTATCTCGATGTCTCGAGCCATGATTATTACCATTCCAGTTATTGTTATTTTTCGGGGTATGTGATCGATTATAATTAGTGTTATGTTGACTATTGTGGTAGTTTGTTTGAGGTGAATAATTTCTATCTCGTGATCTACCTCTGTTGAACTCATTTTTATTGTTGAAATCATTATTATGTCCCTTCTGAAAGTTAACATTGTGATTTCTTTGGAACCTACTTCTGTCTACACTGTGATGTCTTTGTTTGTTATTATGATTGTAGGCCATATTAGACGCCACAGGTAGAGGTTCTCTTAATGAGGAGTTAGAAATGGTTGCATTCGGATGTGCCGAACAGTAGTTTAAAGAAATTTTTTCCAACTCGTCAATAGTACCTGGTTTACGCTCCTGCAAATATGCAAAGAATGGCTGGCTAACCGAAGATAATACCTTATCCCGTAGTAGCAAATCAACTAATTTGTCGTACGATTTGTTGACTTCTGCCAGTTCAACCCATCTATTAAATGTATTGCGTATGTTCGCAATGAATCCTGCAACATCTTTTGGAGATTCAGGTAAAATTCCCTTAAATTTCAACCTACAGTGTTCCTCGTCCAGGTGAAACCTTCGTAAAAGCAAGGACTTAATAGCACCGTAGTTATTTGCTATTGATGGGTCAGCATTTTGAGAAGCCGTCAATGGTTCTCCAACCAAGAATTCATTTAACGTGAGTACCCATGACTCTTCGGGCAAATGATTTGTTTTGCAAGTCTGTTCAAAACGTGACAGGAACGATGAAAGGTCGTCCACGTTTAAGTTAAAAGTGGGTAATTTAAAGTTGTAGAAATGTTTAGTTTGGCTGGATGACGATCCATTTTGTGCGTTATTATTCTGGATTGCATCAGCACTTTGTGCTTGTAATCTTGCTGTCTCCAATTTAATACGCGCCAATTCCATTTCTTGTTGTAAAATAATTTCCTCTCGTTTCAATTTATTCTCTTCTTCCTGTTGAGCAATTTCTCTTAATCTATTTTCCTTGGCAATTTGCTTCATCTCACGTTCTGCTTCCTCTTTCTTTAATGCAGCCTTTTGTTCCTCCATTTCTGCTTTATGTTTTTCCAGTTCTGCCTCAGCAAACTGACGAAGGTCTTGGGATTTATAACCATATTCTTTACCAATTTTAACGAAATGGTCTATAGTAAGCATTTTGACTTTTATCCGTAAGTAATTATTGATAATTACTGATTAAAATAGTCAATAGTAGCTTCAGAGTAATTATTATACTTACTCAACTTAGGAATATTCAATATAAATAATCACAATAGTACTGAACTCTTATGTCTAAGTTCAACTAATAGACAATATTTTGTAACAATATTGTATCTAAGTACTAACTATATCATAAATAGTTATGATATCTGTTAACTATAATGTAATTACATCACACAATTAATCTTAATATCCAATAATGTTGGGTATGATTCCTAGTAATTATATTGTTCAATGTACTAAGTCACTCTCTTAGTACCAGAAAAGTATATTAAATAATATACAATGGGTCTGTCACCTCAAAGGTAGACTATAAGATTATTTTATTTGGTCAATATATATATATTATATTATTATTATTATTATTATTATTATGCCCTAGGCATCTCTTATAAATTGTAGTGCTAATTTCTTGGACTATCACTGCATAATTATGCAATGTCCCATATTAACCTTAAATGTCAGAAAAAATTAATTAAATTAAATTACAAGTGTATTATTGAATATAATGTTATATTATTAATGTAGTATTTAATATATATCATGAGTACAAACAAAACAATGATGCAACTAAAGGGTACAAACAATGTCAAGATGCAAACAAGACATTTTTACAATTAAAAATGAATTTATGAACTAAATAAAACAAGCGGAAGTGTCACACGGAAAACGAAGGGTCAAAGATTGACCCGAGGTCAACTGAATATGCAAAGTACACAAAAAAAAAATGACTGCAAAAAATGATGACATCACAGGACTCATAACGGACGAACATTTAACAATCATCAAATAAATGATAGTAAGAGTAGACTGGACGAAATAGTTAACGAACATGATACAAAACTGAATAAAAATGTGAACTTAGTACAAATAAAATACACCAGTTATCTACGGAACGGTACAGCTAACACAATCGTCAAACGACAGCAGATTTGGACAGGCAGTCCATTCGGCAGAATCTTCGATGGAGCTCCCAAAAAGTGCGATCGTTTAACTGCCCTAAGAAACGACCGAAATCAATTCAGGCATCGTGAGAGCCACAGAATCTAATTTCGGTTCATCCTCCCTACCGCCCACTAGTTAACAACACCTTAAAACAACAAAAAGTACATTAAACATAGGTAAAAACATGCCTATGTAGGCAGAAGGCATGGACTCAGTTAGCACTGTCACGTTAACGACAATAGTTATTGAGCTAAACTTATCTTTATTTGCTGCTTCACTTGATGCTCGTTGTCGTCGACGGCTAGGCCTGTGCCTTTGACTGTCTGCTCCTGATGGGCAGGCAACGGTAGTCCATCTTGTGCATCTTGATAAATTTGAAGCGAACTAGAAAGGCGTTGAAAAGATGTCTTCTTCACGGCAACAATGCAACAGTGACGTCATGTTGCTATTCATAATCACGTGCGTCACGTCAGCTTCGTAATGGTCATGTGATTTTCATTCAAACGTAAATATCGTGGAGGCGTGTGGAACACAGAAAAATTTTTTTCTCTTCTGTCGATCCCCGCAATCGGCCGCCAGTTTTGTTGAAGGACTTTCGTGTGTGGTTACTGGTTGTGTTGCCTGAATTCTGATCGTGCTAATGTTCTTACGCGAATGGGGTGAACCTCACCTTCGGTTTGTCGTAATGCCTGAACTTGGCATCAAGATGTAAACAACTGCTCATCTTATTAACTCAGCAACTTGACATAAAATACGTAATTCATAAGGTTGAATGGTGTAACGTGATTCAACGAATAATGCCTCCGGTTCGAGTCCTTCACAATTTAATATGGATTACACACATACATAAACAGTTCAATTCACACATGAGGTACATGCATCAATCAATCAATAGCGTAGACTGCTGTTTTACGTGTCAATGTCCGTTTAAGGATACAATGCAGTAATTGTCGTCAGAACATCACAGCTATATGCACGCGCAGATAGAATGGCTACCTGCCGACAGTGAGACTGTGAGTCTAATTACTTCGTATAAAGTAGACGATTATCTTTCTCCTTCCAAGGATTTAGTTAATCACTAACCTCCATAAGTTTCCTCTCTCGTAGAGTTCTAGGACTGACCCTGGTCCTGCATAAATACACATATAAATGGCTATATCATGCCATTAATTTGGAAGGCTAGAAAAACGCAGCTATTCAGCTTGACGGTCAAAGTAACAAAGGGTAGCGTCTCCTAGTTACCGACTGTGACCCAAACAACGCTAGACACGTCATAATCGATCGTGTATGGAGCGTTCAATAATTGAAACATCTATCGCAGTATATTAAATGTCTTAACCTTTACAATTGCACGTCTGCTAACCTTTAGCAGACGGCGTTAATAACATATACCGTAACAGGGTACTAATAGTTTTATCCTCTGCTGTCAATTTATGAGAATTTCCAACAGCAGATAAATGATTGATCTTAGGATCTACAGAACTGACTGTTACTGTAGAATTATTTTACTTTTGTACTTCCAAGACTTCTAACGATTAATTCCCCTTGCTTAGATTACGGCCAATTATGACCTTAACACAAGTTAACATGGGAATCACCAAACGGACGAGACAAAAACCAGATAGATTACATAATGATCAATGGCAGATGGAGACATGCACTACAAGACGTGAAAGTAAAAAGAGACGCAGATGTGGGAAGTGGTCATCACCTAGTAGTAGCAAGAGCTGCTGGACCAGTTGCAGTCAAACAGAAAAGATATAACATCACGAAACTTAAGGACCCCCTCACCAGAAAAGTGTTCGTGGTCGACGTAGGGAGACAATATCTTATTACCAAAAGCCAGGAAAGAACAGAGACTGACGATGTCGACCAGAGATTCAACACCATCTCAACAATATACAAGGAAAACAGCAAGTCATTCTTGGGATTCCAGGAAAGAAAGAGCCAAGACTGGATAACACCAGAAATGCTAAACACCATAGCAAAGAGAAAGGAAATGAAAAGAAAGAAAACAGAAGCTAAGTCTCCCAGGTTAAAGGCAATATATAGTGAACAGTACAGTCAGCTGGACAAGGGAGTAAAACGTCAAACCCGTGCTAACAAAAGGACATTTCTGGATGACCTTGCAAGACAGGCAGAAGAGGCAGCACTGAGAAATGACCAAAGCACAGTTTATAAAATAACTAAAACTGTCAGTGGAAAACGAGGTGCAAACAACTTAATGTTAGTAAGAGACAAGCAAGGAAATCTCATCACCACAGCACAGGGGCAGGAAACAAGATGGGCAGAGCACTTCAGAGAAACACTGAATAAGGAACCATCAGAGACTCAGCTGAATGTTCCTGAGGCTGAAAGTGACTTAGACGTAAATAAAGACATTCCACGAAAAGAAGAAATCATCACAGCTATCAAAGGGCTAACAATGGAAAAGTGCCTGGTCACGACAATCTAAATGCTGAGCTATTCAAGACAGACCCTGAACTAGCAGCAGACCTATTAGAACCACTATTTGCACAAGTTTGGGAAACTGAGACAACACCAACAGAGTGGAGTAAAGGAATAATTGTCAAATTGCCCAAGAAGGGCGACCTTGCAGACTGCAACAACTGGAGAGGAATTACCCTCCTCTCAGTTCCCAGCAAAATACTAGGCAGTATAATCATACAGAGAAATTCAAAAGCAGTTGATCATAAACTGAGGCAAGAACAAGCGGGCTTCAGAAAGAACAGAAGATGTGCAGGTCATATATTTACCCTCAGGAACATTATAGAGCAGTGCTCAGAATGGCAGAGACAGCTGTACATTAACTTTGTTGATTTTGAAAAGGCTTTCGACAGCATACACAGGGACAGCCTATGGAAAATTCTGAGGGCTTATGGAATTCCCAGTCACATTGTTTCCATCATAAAAAGCCTTTATTCTATAATTCTAACGTTACGTGCAGTGTTGGATCGAGTAATGTAACTTTCAAAGTGAAAACAGGAGTATGACAGGGTTGCCCCTTATCAACATTATTTTTGACAGTCATAGATTTGGTTATGCGCCAGACAACAGAGGGCATTCCAAGAGGAATTAGATGGACAACGTTTTCTACACTGGAAGATCTGGAGTATGCAGATGACATTGCACTACTCGCACATTCACATCAACACATTCAAGACAAAACCTATAGACTGAATAAGTATGGCCAGCAGGTTGGCCTGAACATCAATTTGAAGAAGATAGAGGTCATGACACTAAATGTGGGCAATCCTGAGCCAATAACAGTAAGGAATCAGAAGTTAGAACAGACAGACACATTTACTTACCTAGGATGCATAGTAACACCTGACGGCGGAACATGCAAGGACATTAACAACAGAATGAATAAAGCGAGAACAGCCTTTGCTGTTCTCAACAACATTTGGAAGTCTTCCTAGTACAGCACTAACACCAAATTAAGACTGTATGAGAGCTGTGTACTTTCTGTGCTTCTCTATGGTGTGGAATGTTGGAGAGTAACAGACAAAGAAATGTCGAAACTGTCCTCCTTCCACACAATCTGCCTAAGGAAAATTCTCCAAATCTTTTGACCAAACACCATCAGCAACCAAGAACTACTTATTCGGAGTAACCAGGAGGACATGCACACCATCATAGCTGGCAGACGCTGGAGTTGGGTTGGCCATGTCCTCAGAAGGGACCCTGATACCATCCCAAGAACAGCTATGTTATGGATCCCCGAGGGAAAGCAAAAGAGAGGCCGACCAAAAACAACTTGGCGGAGAACTGTGGAAGCTGAGATGCAAAGAATGAACCAGAGTTGCGGCACTGTATAAAGGATGGCCACCGACCGAGCAAAGTGGAATCAATTTGTTGCTGCCCTACAAGATGCTACAAGGCGTGATGGTCACTGATTGCTTTGACGGTTGGTGGTTATGGATCAAAGAAGAAGAAGATGTTCCCATGAAAGGTGTATTTTTTGTCTGTAGTTAACAGTGTTACGGTAGTTTTATTGATGGCGTCTGCTAGAAACTGGCAGTGCGCATGATTAGGGTCAATGGAATTAATATAAATTGATCTTTGTACTTTACGTGGTTATGAACGCGAAATGCACGGTCAAGTCGTGACGTGTAAGCGTCGATATGGTCACGCTCGGTGACTAGGTTACCGTACCCTTTTTGTATTGAACGTCAAGTAGTGAAGACGGATATTTTCTTACTCTTCCAAGGTTGTGCATGATGCTACTGCACATATATATTTTAGTCAAGTACGGACACGGTTCAGTCCATGGTAATTAATGAAGAGATAAATGATATTGGTGAATAGCCATAAGAAACATGTTCCGACCAACATTACGTTAAATGGGCAAACGTTAGAAGAAGTTAACACCTTTAAATATCTCGGGTCCACTATATGTAGTGATGGAAGATCAAATAAAGAAATCAAGACAAGACTTGAGATGGCCTCAGCTGCCATGACAAGGTTGAATGTGATCTGGAAAAGTAACATCAGTTTTCCTGTGAAGATCAAATTATACAAATCACTTGTATTATCTATTCTCTTGTATGGGTGTGAGGGCTGGACACTCACTGCAGATACGGAGCGAAGGATTCAGGCTTTCGAGCATAAATGTTATAGAAGAATTTTGCGCATTTGCTATAAAGAGCACAAAACAAATGTCTATGTTAGAGAGAAGATAAACACCTATGCAGGCCATCAAGAACCACTTTTGTCAATAGTGAAACGTCGAAAGCTTGCCTGGTTTGGGCATGTAACTCGTCATGACTCCCTTTCGAAAACGATCCTCCAGGGAACAGTCGAAGGTAAACGGAGAAGAGGAAGGCAAAGAAAATCCTGGGCTGATAACATCAAAGAATGGGCAGGACACGGTTTCTCCACACTTGTACGCATTGCTGAGAATAGAGAGCAGTGGAGGACCCTGTCTGCTGATGCTTCCACCATGGCGCCCCTACGACCCATGACGGGTTATGGGTTGAGATGAGATGAGATGAATGATTAAGTAGTTGATTCAGTCTCGTCAAGACACATGCGCTCACTACTGGTTGTCTGAAACCCAGCAGCGCGAGTATATAGCCATGATGTTCGTTTGACAGTTTGTTCAAGTACGACATGGACCCATAATAGGATGTTTGCAAGTATTTAATTTATCACATATGCTTACTATGAACTACATTAACTAATATCGTCAAGTATGTTTGTCTTACGTAAATAAACTGTGTTTCCTCGTGGACTCAAATGAGATGGACTTATCAAATTAATCATTGAGATATTCACTTGTTGGCTACACTTACCACGCATTCGCATATCAGATAATTAAAGCACGATTGTTACTAATGAATGAGAACCAGAACACTCAAGTCATGGACATAGATTATAAACATTCTTTATTAAATCAATATTCAACGGCCTACAGCAACTTCCATGATATTCTGATCACAGACCATATGCTAACCGGATCGTCTGTATCAGAGAACTAACTGGTGGGCCAGTTCGGGGATACGAAAATCTTCTCCTTCATCAGGTTAGATCTAGCGACAAATTTCTTCGCAACACGATTGTTTACGGTTACAATACGTTCACATGACTTTTCGAGACACAGCACGTGACTAGAGGTCAAATATACGTCATCATCCTTTTCGATCGAGTCTGACAACCGTTAGCAGCCTTACGAAAGTCAAACCTAATGTGGGACCAGAAGATGCAGCAATAGAGACCGCAGTCAGCGACTCATAGCTTGACTGCCTGCGTCAAGACCAGCGAACCAGAGCTGGTCAAGACCGTGCTCCACCTCCACGTGGTGGTCCTGGAAAAAGTCTGCAGCAGTGCAGGCTGGCTGAGCGAGCACGGATCGCAATGGGAAGGCAAACCCGGTCCTAAAAAATGTCGTGCAGAAGTCGGATGTGTCGACCGAAAGGTGCAGATATCACAGCTACGGCGTAAACAGACACAACGCAACCACCGTCCTTTTCAGGGCGAACGAAGAAGAAGAAGAAGAAGAAACCTAATGTCCTTCTACAAGCATTGCTGCAAGAAGAATATCAAGCGGAAACCCCATCAAAACGATGAAGTTCAGCTCACTGAACCTAGTTGGCCGTTGACGCATACTGGTGTTAACTGAAGAAGATCACTGGGCGCAAAAAGATAAGTGAATATTGAAACCTTTGTCGGTTCATCAAAACTAGGTGTAGTCCACTTCATTTTATTCGGACATGTTATCTGCAATTAATTGTTCTATGTTTCATTCGTCATTGATTGTCTATTTGTTATTTGTATAAGCGGGCGGTTGGATTCGGGAGATTTAGATCGACTAATACCTCTTTTCAGATGGTCAGTAGATCTAAAAACCGTTCTGATAGGGATTAGTTGGGTAACTGGAATACATTAAAGTACGAACCACACATTGTAATAATATGCGAATCTTCACATGTACGACATCCTGTAAATAAACATGGCTACAAACTGAACATGCTTTTACTGAGTGCCTTCTGAAACATGTGTGTGCTTGTGTAGATGACGAGGTAATGCTTATATACATACATCATAACATTACATGGTGGCAGCGGTCGATACCGGACTGACGCAAAACAGCTACACGATAACACGTGAGTACAGTTTATTCGGCTAATTTTCGTCATCGAGGTCAGCCATGGCGGCGAAACAATATCGCAACGCACCGCAAATGAGATTCGCCGGTCAAGATGATAAGAGTGAAGCTTTCTTGTTAGGCGCCAACGCATAGATCTATATTCCAAGACCACTGGTCTGGAAGGACAAACCCTAACTCCATATATCCTAGAAGCATTGGACGATGAAGGTTTGAAAATTTACAACAGTTTTGCTACCGCCATGCCTGTGGAGTCGGCGACAGACCCCGCAGCCATATTGGACGAATTTGAAAAACGTCTGATAATAAAGCACACGAACTTTAGAGCGGCAAGATTAGAACTTCACCACCTGCGACAGAAACCTAGTGAAAGTCTAGATGGTTTTTTCACTCGCATCAAGGAGAAAACAAGTGTATGCAAATTTAACAAAGAAGAAGAAAAAGAGCGAATTATCGAACAGATCCTTCTCAGCACACCAATGCCAGAGTTCCAGAAATGGATACTGAGCCAGAATGATACACTAACTATACAACAACTTCTGGATGAAGGCAGGAAACACGAGGCACAAGCACTAAACATTAAACAAATTCAGCAAGGTACATTAACAGCCCAGGTGGATGCAGGGAAAAGCTATAAACCTAGACACAACAAAGCAACTGGTTCGAAGCAACAAGAAAAACACAACACAAGCAGAGGTGCTATGTGTAAATGTTGTGGCCTAAACCACATACAAAACCACTGTCCAGCTAAAGACTCTACATGTCATTACTGCAGAAAGAGGGGCCATTGGATAAAATTATGTTTCAAGAGGAAACAAGACAGTGCTCAACACAAACTTCACAGCAGAAAGTCGTCAAAACAAACACACTCTATGATGACTGAGGACATTGACTCCAGTGAAGAAAGTGATCCTTCCACTTTTGATACTGTGAAGATACTAACTTTCAGTAATGAACCAAAGAGAACGCAGGCTTTCTGCAAGGTACAATTCCGAATACCAGGAATTAAAAGGCACAAAGAAAGATATATTCGGTTCAAGATAGACACAGGTGCCCAAGGTAACACTCTACCCTTAAGAATATTCAGACAGATCATGCCTGACAAGGTGGATGAGCAAGGATTTCCCACAAGGGATGTAAAAAGTAGGAGTGGCAGGATAAAGCTAAGAGCTTACAATGGAACAAGTATAGACTGTTTCGGAGCAGTAACACTTGAATGTTCATACAGAGACTCTGAATGGACATCGTCAACATTTTACTTGGTAGATGTTGAAGGACCTGCAATTTTGGGTTTACCAATGTGCGAAAAGCTGAGTGTGGTAACTATTAACAACATTAAAGAGGATATAGGTCTTGCAGATGCTCTCAGCAGACTACCAAACCCCAATAAGACAGCAGATCTTACCCCAAACATCAAAGTTGATTTTGTCAAGTTTAGCGGTAATCGGCTTGAACACATCAGAGAAGACACAATGAGAGATCCTATCCTTAACTCTCTCAAAGAACTGATATACCATGGATGGCCAAGCTCTATCAGGGAAGTTCCAACACACATCCGTCCATACTACTCGATGAGGGACGAGTTAAGCATCGAAGATGGTCTGATCCTTAAAGGAGATCGCTTTGTTGTACCAGAAACACAACGCGATATCATCCTTAAACAGCTCCATAATAGTCACCTTGGTATTGTGAAGACACAACTGAGAGCAAAGAAAGATGTTTACTGGCCACAGATAAACAAGGACATAGAAACACTATGTAAAAAACTGTTCAATTTGCCAAGAACATGCAAATAGGCAGTGCAGAGAACCTCTCATACCATCAGACATACCATTGAGCCCTTGGAGCATTATAGGAACTGATATTTTCTCAATCGACAATAATGACTATCTTATTATTGCTGATTACTACAGCAAATTTCCCATCATTGAGAAACTTCCACAACCCTCACCATCAGCTGTTATTGCAGACATTACAAAGAAGTATTGCAGCATGTTTGGCATCCCAGATGAAATTAGATCAGACAACGGTCCACATTTCTCAGGTCAAGCATACAGAAACTTCACTAAGGACTGGAAGATCAAGCACACAACATCATCACCTAGATACCCTAAATCTAATGGTTTCATTGAGAGACAGATACAAACTATCAAGTCAATCATGAAGAAAACAAGAACAGAGGATGTACACCTAGCACTCTTGAGATGGAGAACAACACCGGAGACAGTAAGATCGACAGTCCAGCAGAACTTATGTTTGATAGAAGAATTAAAGACCTCCTACCATCTAAGGTCCACTTCCATCCACAACATAGAGACAGCACATATGATCAACTTCAGCATCGTCAGCAAGTTCAGAAATCCAACTATGACAAATGTGCTAAAGACTTACCACCATTATATCCTGGTCAGCATGTGACTACCTACAACCACGACAATGACACATGGTCAAAAGCAACAATCATTTCCAGAAACCCTGAACCCAGGAGCTATACCTTAAGACCAGACAGCAGCAACAACCTCCTGAGGCAAAACAGAGTGGACATTAGAGAAATCCCACAGAATACAACAGAGAAGAGAATTCCCACGCTTACAACAGGCAATGCAGTAACTCCAGACCTTGGTACCCCACAAAACCAACAAGCGCCAAGGCCGAAATCACAACCAACTCAAGCTAAACCAGGGACTTCCGCAGAACCACCAGCACTTTACACCACTCGTTCTGGCCGTACAGTGACACCTCCCAGCCGATACAGACAGTGACATATATATACTCACACTGAGCATTACACATACTTATCCTTTCTCACATGAAACATTTCGTTGGAAATGTTTGCACACATTTTTTTTTCAAAAAAGGGGGGATGTAATATGAATACATTAAAGTACGAACCACACATTGTAATAATATGCGAATCTTTACATGTACGACATCCTGTAAATAAACATGGCTACAAACTGAACATGCTTTTACTGAGTGCCTTCTGAAACATGTGTGTGCTTGTGTAGATGACGAGGTAATGCTTATATACATACATCATAACATTACAGGCCGTTGACGCATACTGGTGTTAACTGAAGAAGATCACTGGGCGCAAAAAGATAAGTGAATATTGAAACCTTTGTCGGTTCATCAAAACTAGGTGTAGTCCACTTCATTTTATTCGGGCATGTTATCTGCAATTAATTGTTCTATGTTTCATTCGTCATTGATTGTCTATTTGTTATTTGTATAAGCGGGCGGTTGGATTCGGGAGTTTTTAGATCGACTAATACCTCTTTTCAGATGGTCAGTAGATCTAAAAACCGTTCTGATAGGGATTAGTTGGGTAACTGCATTTGCAAAGCATCTGTTGAGATTTGCCAACAGCATACTGCGTTTGCTCCTGAAGTTATTCGACCTTAGATGTTTTAGTTGTAAAGTAATGTTATATTTGTAGTAATTTTGCTGTATTGAGTTTCATTTTATTCATTTCGTAACTTGTTCGTAAACTATCCTGTGCATTCTCATCTGCCTATCATTTATTTTATAATTGTAAAATATTTGTCAGTTGTGAGTCCTGTGACGTCATCATTTAACGTGTATGTGTAGTAACCTAGATTTAGTTTTTCTTCTTAGCATGTACTTCCGATTTTTGCTTGTTTCAATATAATCATTTTTTTCGTTTGCATTTGTCAATTGTGATGTGCTAATGTCTTGTAACATTTTAGTTGATTAATTGTCTTGTATTTATTAACTTATAAATTGAGTATGTAATAATAATGGTGTAAATTAATTAGGTAATAATACAATATAAATATTTTAATTAATTTTCAAAAAAAAAAATGGACTTGATGAATTAATTGCAACAATTTGCAGTATTAGTCCAATTTAAGATTGCTTATGCACTTTATGCATCATGACTAGGGCATGATAGCATTATATATGGATAAATACTTATAAAGTGAGGGTTTGCCTTGAATATAATAGGCATAGTGTATAATACTTGGTACATTCATCTATTAATAATACTACGTTGGCCACTGGGCACACATAGGTAATTGATGGTAATATATATTGTTGATTAATACAGATAGTTGATTAAATAAATAGATTATTAAATTACAAAATGCTTACGTTAGACCATTTTGTTAAAATTAGTAAGGATTTTGGAAAATGAGGAGAAGTTCTAGAAGCATTCGCGATGGCGGAATTTGCGAAATATGAGGCCAGATTAGAGGAACAGAAGGCTATTGCAAAGCGCGAAGAAGAAGAACAGAAAGCCATAGCTAAACAGGAGGAACTTGAGAGAAAAGCTGAATTGAAGCGTCAAGAAGAAGAACTTGAGGCAAAAGAAGCAAGAAGGATAGCAGAACTTGAGGCAAAAGAAGCAAGAAGGATAGCAAAACAGGAAAGAGAAGAGATTGAAAAAGAGAACAGAATAAGAGAAATGGAGGAAAATAAAAGGAAGCAAGATGAAATTGTACGGCAACAAGAAATGGAATTACAACGTCTTAAGTTGGAAACAGCGAAATTACAGGCACAAACTGCTACTGTTAGCCATAGTGATAATTCCCAAAATATGTCTGCGCCTAACCAAACTAGAAGCAATTATCACTTCAAATTACCGACATTCAGATTGAATGTTGATGATTTATCGGCCTGGCTTTTACGTTTTGAGAAAATTTGTGAGGTTAATAAATTAGATAAAACTACATGGGTACTAAAACTTAGTGAATTTTTAGATGGTGCACCTGCAAGCGCAGTTCAGAATGTTGATCCAACAATAGGTGGAGATTATGATGCCGTTAAGGCTTTATTACTACGTCGATTTCATTTGGACGAGGAGGGATGTAGGATTAAATTTAAAACTCTCCTGCCAGAATCAAATAAAGACTTTACAGGGTTCGTCACGAATATACACAATACATTCAACAGAAGGGTCGAACTTGCTGGTGTGGAAAAATCTTATGACAAGTTGGTTGATTTAATCCTTAGGGATAAGGTCTTATCTTCTGTAAGTTCACCATTCGTTTCATTCTTACAGGAACGTAAACCTTCGACTTTAGAGGAACTAGAAAAAATGGCATTAAATTACTGCACTGCTCATCCCAATAGTAGCATATCCAATACACAAGTAAGGGAACCACTTCCAGTTGCCTCCAACATGGCATATCATGGTTTTGAAAGATCAAGAGCTCAGAGCCTTGTCAGAAATTTTTCAAATAGAAGAAATAATTACAATGATTATCAAGGACTAAATAATTCTTACAATAATGGGAATTTTAACCGGGGTAGACAACAGTTTAGAAACCAGTCACCTCAATTTAGATATAACAATGGTTATCAAAACAAATCAAATTGGAATAAATCATTTAATGGTAATGCCAACCATAATAATAACAAGTGGCATAATAATGGTAATAACAATTACAGACCAAGAAATAAGAGTTTTAATGGCAGAGGTAATAATAATACTAATGATCATTCAGGTAGTCATAACAGACAACGTCCTACCTCCAGAAATCAAAATAAATTTGATCATACTGCAGGGGCAGCATTGACTAACAATGCAACCCCAATTGTTCATAATAGTGATATTCCAACGCATTCATCTTCGTCATGTTGTGTTATTGATAATAATGTGGCAAATGTTTGTCCACAATGCCATTCTATTTTTCAGAAGTCCAGCCAATTGCCTATGAGAATTACACAGACTATTCCGGCAATTAGTCTCACTGCAAATGATGGAACTGGGACACTGATTTTTAATAAAGGACTGTTCAATGGAAACATAATTTCAGTTTTAAGAGACTCCGGTTCAACCACGATCGGCATCCGACAATCACTAGTACATCCTCGCTATGCTACTAATGAGTTTGTACGTTGCATAACTTTTGGTGGGACCATTGAATATTATCCCACAGCAATAATTGACATTAACACCCCATTTTTTTCAGGTCAAGTTAAAGTATGTTTACTTCAGAGTCCTATTGCTGATATCACAATCGGACGTATCCACGGCAGCAAGGACTGCACACCTGAGGAAATCTCAGAATGGGAAAGAGTAAACTTGGCTACGGCCAATGCTGTAACAACACGAGCTCAGGCTCAGGAATTAATAAAAGAGAATACTCCAAGTATCAAAGTAGATGATTGTACTGACAATGAACCTAAATCAGTAATTGACAAAGACACGTTTGCTCTCAAACAAAGGGAAGATAATTCTTTAAAGAAATTTTTTACATTGGTAAACAAGTACGATGACATTGCTGTCAACAATAAGATTAAGCATTGGTTCACTATAAAAAACGGTATTTTACTTAGAAATTGTATGGACCAGGATAAGTTGAAACAACAGGTTATGGTACCATCTCCTTTACAAACATACATATTACGGCATGCACATGACTCCCAATGCACGGGTCATATGGGCTACACTCGCACACGGTCTCGAGTGTTGTCATCTTTTTTCTGGCCGGGACTATCACGAGACGTATCATCGTATGTACGTTCCTGTGTAATTTGCCAGGAAGTCAAGTCTTGTGGAGCGTTCCATAATGCTCCCATTCAGGCATGTGATATATCGGTGCGGCCTTTTGATAAAATGGCAATGGACATTATTGGTCCACTTCTACCAACTGCAAGAGGTCACAGATATATATTAACGTGTATCGACTTATGTACACGATGGCCAGAGGCCATACCTCTTAAAAATATAACCACATCGGACATAGATGATGCTTTGTTCTTAATATTTTCTAGAATTGGGTTCCCAAGTAAACTAATAAGTATTATTTATACACATCCACCACTAACATCACAATTTTTAAGGGTTTCTACCCTTTATGCACACATGTGTGTTTTTGTTTTGTTTTTTGTTTAAATTTCAATTATGTTTTCTTTTTCGTTTATCTTTTAGTCCAGACAGAAAATACTTTGCAGCAAATTTTACTTGTTTGGTGCAGTGGCATACCAAGGGTTTTTAGCACAAGGGGCAAAACAGGAAAAAATTCATCCCCCATCACTGCTAGATAAAATACGTGTTCATTTTGTAGACCAATTAAAAAAAATGTATAAAGAAGTGTATCAAGGACTGTTGTGATGTTTAAATTCTATTAAGAACAACAGGATGAATTATTGAGAAAATATGAAATTTAAGAATTAGTTAAACACAAAAGAAAAAAAATAAACCACTCTTTCTAATAAGCTTTTTATTTTAACAGTATAAACAGTACATCACAGATGTCAATTGTTTTTTTTTTTAAACATATTGATCTTTAGCACCTTTATTTATGAAAAATGCTCAATTATATTACCAAAATGAATGTTCTTCTTCTTCTTCTCATTTGCTGTTGTTTAGTAATGTCTACACAAGAAGTCTGGTTCTCTGGATGTATGTTGCTGTGGTTGAAAGTTTGTCAAGACTCCCAAACAGCTTTATGTGGATGTGTGTCTTTATGGGCCAATGTTCAGTCCATAATTGACTAAGCATGTGCAGTCCTGCAGGATATGTTCGAATGTCTGAGCTGACTGTCCACACGTGCACAGGGGTTATGGGACCAATTTCAGTTTTGTTGTGTTCTGTTTTAATACGGAACAGGATGATCTGTTTTGCTCATTCAAGATAGTCATAGCTGTCTCTCTGTAGGTTGGCTTTCCTAATAGCCTTGATAAGGTTCTTCTTTTCATGGAAGGAGATTGCTTTTTCATTTTGTTCCCATGTTGCTCTCTCTTTTGCTAACGTATCTGCTCTCAGTGGTATGCCAAAGTGTGATGGTATCCACTGTAGCACTACCCTTCTTTTGATATTCACTTCACATAGGGCTCCTTTTAACTTTGGAAGTTGGTCACTATTGAGGGCCTGCACTATTGACATTGCATCGGTAAGGAATACAACCTACTGGCATTGGCTTATTGTGTAATTTATCATTTCTGCAGCAATGCTTAAGGCCTGTACTTCAGCAGAGTAATTTGAATAGAATATTCCAGTAGGTGAACAGGTGGATTTGTTTACTTTGTCTGGGTAGACCACATAAACTCATGCACCTCTTGGAGTGGTCTTCATGGCACCTGTGATCAACTGAAGTGCTTGATTTTGTACTTTGTTCAAGGCTTGTAGGCATGATTTGGCTGCTGTAGACCATGCTGCTGATCAGCATTTTAATATTGGTCTTAATGCACCTGTATAAACTTTCTTTAGCGTCTTTTCATTAGCTCCCCAACTTAATCCAGCTATTTTTCTCAGGTTGGCAAGTTTTCTTCTATCTTTGGCCTCTGTTCTCTTGATGTAGGGCCTCCATGTCATTCTCTTATCTAATGTACACTGGTTCTTCATCTGTTTGGACATGTATATATCCAAGTCGTATCTCTCCTGCTTTAATGAATGTTCTCAAGAGTTTCTCTTTCAACACTAAGAAGCACCAGATTACTCAGATGTTCCTGTCCTATAGATACTCGTAAATATGAAAGAATTAGCTTTAGTGTACTAAATGAACACTCACAACTGGCTACTGAAGTAGAAATCATTAGCAGAATTTACAGTGATATGCGTAACTTTGGGAATACATTATTTCCATAAGACACAATGAATGAAAGTAAACTCAAAGCATTTGTTGAACAAAATCAGTTTGTGATTGCATTAACATCCTGCAATCGCTTATCTTCAAAAACATGACCTTGCCATCAACTGACTTTCATTTCTGTTGGGTAATATTGTTGTTTTCATAATCTAATCTATAAACTGTAAGAAGAGAAATTGTAACATGAGATCTCAGTTGTCTCATTCAGACTCTAGAATAAAGGGTTGTTGACATTGTCTTTCTTGAGGAATTCTGCATTTTATGTCCTTTTATATTTGACATATATTTTTAATGAACTAAGGATGTGACTGTCAACAAATTCTACGTTTCATGTCCTCTTATATATGAAATTTATTTTTAATGATCTAAGGTTGTCACTAAGGTTACCATCATGGAACTGATGATAAGAACCAGACAAGTGCCGGTGGAATAAGAGATGATAAGAAGACGATGGTGATGGATAGGACACACAATGAGGAAACCTGTGGATAGCATTACAAGGCAGTCCTTATTCTGGAATCCCCAGGGCAAGAGAGGCAGGGGTAGACCAAGAAGCACATGGAGAAGAGAGCTGGAAACAGAGGTGAAAGTGATGAGGAGAACGTGGAAAGAATTTGAGATGATGGCACATGACAGGAGGACTTGGCATGTGTTTGTTGAAGGCCTATGCTCCTTTGGGAGTGGAGGGTTATGAAAGAAATAAGGGTGTCATTGTCAACAAATTTTTCCTCTTAAATTTGACATATATTTTTAATGAACTAAGGGCATGGCAGTCAAAAAAAAAAGGCAATTCTGTCTCTCTCATCACCAGTGGGAGCATAGGCTTTCAAAAAACTTTTGCCATTTCTCCCCATCTTGTGCCATCAATAGGTTTCTATTGGTTCTGTTGCACTACATTTCTTTTCATTTGTGAAAAATGTCAAGACTTCATGTGTTTTCTTCATTAAGTTAATAATCTTCAATGGGACCTCATATTGCCTCATCATTTTCCAAATTGGTTCTCTATTTGGTTTTAGTATTTAAGGACTTACTTTATACACATAGTCTACTCCATCAGTGCTCTGATTTCCTTCCTTAGATCACACAAGGAGGATCTCAGCATAGTGCACAAACTCTATAGCACCTGCAAGAACACCAGTGTATGTATATAGGAATCATACATTTTATAAATATTTTTGTGGTGGGTAGGTTTCTAATTTTTAAATTTAAAGAACAAACTAGGGAACTATTATAAATTGATCATTCCTAGCAGATGTGCATACAATTATTAAATCAAAGATAATATTGCAGCAGGCTGTTATTTCCTTGTAGGTTGTTTCCAGATGAAATTAATACACTCTCACCCACTTAGATGTATTTACATGCCTTAACATTTGTGCTGCTTTTCTGTGAAAAAAAGGAGACAAGGAGTAAACGTGAGTCAGTAAAACAAAACAAAAATAAAGTCTAATGAGGAACTGGTGGCAAGAACAAGAGAAGAGGTGAGATGAAGATGATGGAGCAGGACAGAATACACATTAAGAAAACCTACTGATAGTATTACAAGACTGTCTTTGTTTTGGAATCCACAGGGAAAAACTGGTGGGAAACAAAAATATAAAAAAAACACACAGCGAAGGGAACAGGGATAAGATATGACAAGGGTAAAGAAGACACAGAAAGAGTTGGAAATTATGGCACAGTATATAAAAATTTGTTATGCATTTGTTAAAGGCCTATGCTAGAGATACTTTCTATTTCAGACTTTGTTCCACTATTATTCTCAATGTGTCATTCGGATCTGTACAGGATCTGCTTTGCCTAGAACCTGTTGGTTCTCTACCCATAGACATTTAAGTTCTTGAGGATGAACCTGTTAAATATTTTGTAAATCTCCCTTCTAAGGCAGTTTTACCAGAGATCCTTCTTTCCATTCTGGTGGTATTTCTTCTCTCTCCCAGACAGTTCCACAAAACAGAATCAACTTCTCAACAGACAGGATCTACGAAATCCCCCAGACTTCCAGCCAGCCACCGAGGAGCTACAAGTCAACTGGGAAAAACCAACTAAGGAAGAAATAAATAAAAGCATAAAGCTTCTAACAGAAGGAAAAGGAGCTGGTCCTGATGACATTCCAGTAGAGGCTATCAAAGCAGAAATAGAAACCTCTACAGAGATGTTATACAAATTACCCGGTAAAGTTTTTGTGGTTAAAAATTGTCCACAGGATGTGGTAACTGGTCCCAAGCCCAACCCTCCTTAATCATCTCTTATGACATGCATGGAAGATAACAGTATTAGTAATTTTTACTCCCTTAGCAGCCCTTAGTAACCCAATGTTGTGATAAGCAATTGCTTATGGCACATGACATATTTTAATAGAGGTCTGCCAGTTTAACACACTTCAAAAAGAAGTAAACAGAACGTTCACTTTTAAATCTGTTATTTATATACTGTTTTATTCTTTGATCCAAAAATTGGATTTTGTTTTCCGTTTTTTTTTTGTGTGGTCAATCTGAAAATCAAATATATGGGACAAAGTCTTAAACAGTTTGTAACATGCCGGTATTTTGAGATACTGCTTACACAAGAAACATGAAGCAAATATTTTTTTAACTTCACAAATGTGTTGCAATCTGAAATATTAGTGAAGAGTTATACATGTTTGATGATGGTATGTCTGTGATAGAACTTAATCAATTTTCAAAGTGTTTCTCTGTCTGAACTAGTGCTTCTTAATTTTTCTAGAAGTCCCCCTCCCCTTTATAACATCTTAAAAAACCATGTGCCCTATTCTAGCTCACAAAACATGCTAGAAATGCAAAAAAAAGAAGTAAAAATACGTCTTCTTGTATTAAACAAAAAGAAAAATTTTATTTTATTTATACTTTGTGCAGTAGTGTTCCAGTAAAATTAGGAAACCAGTCTTTACAGACACATAAAACATGACTGCTTTTATGCTTAATGTCTAACATTATTTCATACAGCTGTGAACATAATAAACTTAATTTTAAAATGAACAGAATACACCAGACTCACCAAGCACATACAATAATGAAACTTCAACACTTAAACCTAATTGCCACTACTGTACCCATCCACTGAGGTAGCCCAGAATGTGTTGCTCACTTGCCCAGGACTTTCCACAGAAAGAAGAAAGCTATTACAGGGCTCCCCAACAACGACAATTTTGATAAATGAAAAAATAGGAACAGACAACACCAGCTTTGAAGAAATCATGGGAAAACATGGATTAGTTTGATGAACAAGAATGGGGAACTATTAATAAACTTCTGTGCTTTAAATCTACTGGCTATAAGGGGAAGCATATTTCCACATAAAAGAATACATAAGGCAACATGGATATCACCAGGAGATAAATAAGAAGTATAGATCATGATTACTTGATGTAACGGTACATAGAGGAGCAGATGGAGAATCAGATCAAAACAAAAATGACACTCATAAAATTGTGTCTAATGTGGAATATCTAAGAAATCAAGAAATAAGAGACAAAGTTTCAATAACAGTATCCAACACATACCAATAACTCCAACAACTGGATGATGAAGCCAATACAGAAGACCACTGGCAACAACTAAAAAATATATGGAACAAGATCAGTGTAGAATTACTGGGAAAAAGAGAACATCAGCACAAATCATTGATAACAACAGAAACCATAAACAAAATAGAAGACAGTAAAAACAAGAAAGCAGATAATAATCTTCAACTCAAATGTCAAGCCAGTCCTATTGCATGGCTCTGAAAGATTGAGAACAACAACAGAAAGTTAGACTTTCATAAATGGAAGCTTGCATAGAATATAAGGTTTGAAATGGTATTATAAAGTCACAAATGTGGAACTGATGACAAGAACTAGACAAGTGCCAGTGGAACAAGAGCTAAGAAGAAGATGCTGGCAATGGATAAGACACACATTGGGGAAACCTGTTGATAGCATTACAAGGTCGTTCTGAAATCCCCAGGAAAAGAAAGGCAGAGGTAGACTAAAAAACACATGGAGAAGAGAGCTGGATATAGAGGTGAAAGTGATGAGGAAAACATGTTAAGAACTTGAGCTGTTGACTCGTGAAAGGAGGAATTGGCATGAGTTTGTTGAAGGGAGCTAAAGGGTATATTGATTATTGGCAACCAATCACAAACACTCTAATCAGTACCAATGAGCAGCCTCATAACACATAAAAATTCTTCAAATTGGCATTGGCTGCAAAAGGGTGACAAGCTCAGCAACCCTGGTTCATCAACACAGAACAAGTCTAAACTTTCAAAGACTCTTCTTGTAAGTACATTGTTATGTCAGTAAGCATTTTACTGAGTTTATGCATCTATAGATAATATTTCTTTTCAAACATTCTTGGACTTTATAATAGGCAATACTGATTTTTAAAATGCGTTAAAGAATCAGTCAGATTATATGTAATAATTGAAATATATCATGTACTGTAATCAAAATTCAGGATCTGATGAATGTAAACAGGAGTATAATGGAAGCTTCCAGCACCATAATGCTAATACAGAGGTGGGATATTGTATATACCATTGTTAAGACAAACTAAATCAGCCAGTTAATTAACTTTATATGTTGTATGTACCATTGTTTAGACAAACTATATCAGCAAGTTAATTAGCCTTAAATGTTGTATGTACAGATCTTTTGACCAACTATTTCAGCCAGTTAACTAGTCTTATATGTTGTTTAGACAAACTGTAGTTATTTATTTATATTTGGAAACAAACAATTCAAATGGTTTTTCATGTTTAAAGTTCACTGTGACCTTATATAATCTTATTTCATGTAGAAAATAATAGTGTGTTTATAAGTATGTACATGAGCATTTGTCTGTGCATATATATATATAAATGTATGTGTTCATTTTTGTTTGTGCATGTATGTCTTTGTATGTGTTCATGAGTGATGGCAATAATGAGAAAATGATTACAGAAAAAATGTATCTCCCCTACATTTTAATATTGTGTATTACAAGTGTTTTAAATGGAAAAATAAATCAAATCCAGCACAAAAATCTCAATCTTCAACTCCAGTGTCAAGGCAGTTCAATTATATAGCTCTAGTTTATAGCATTCTGAAATATACAGGGTAAAAGAGTTTTTGGCAGACTCAAAAACACACATAGTAGAGAACTGGATACTAAAGTCAAAGATATGAGTCAGTCATAGAGACACCTTGAGCTGATAGAATACAATAAGAGGAGTTGGCAGAAATTTGTTGAAGGCCTAGGCTGTTTAGGGAGCTAAAAGTGATAATGATAATTTGTCATAAATGCCTGGTTTGATCAAAATTTGTTTCAGGCTGATTGTGACAACAGCTGTACTAAAACTGAGATACAGTATGCTGACTTCTTGGACGTGCCAGAAAGTCAACAACAGTTATGCTTATTTGAAGATGAGAAAGGTATGTATAATAGCAATGTTATTATTTTAAATTCATATTTTGGCTGCATGTTTACATGATTTCAATATCAGCACAGTATGACATTTAATACTAAGCAGCAAGTGGGTAAAAAAAAAGGACCCCATTACACGCCCATTACCGTCGGCACACTAGGGGTGGTGTAGTCAGCATCACGCTGGCCAACTTAACCTTCCCAGAGTTGCTCTGGTACCCATTTGGGGCTGAGTTGACCCAGGAGCCGTTTGTGGCCTAAAAAAATCCCACCGCATCTGGGGATCGAACCATAGACCACTGAGCTAGGAAGCCAGTGCACTAACCATTATGCTACCACGGCTCCCAAGCAGCAAGGGGGCCTTTCTTAAAAATTAAATCCATTTACAAATTTTAATTAAACTTGCTTAATGTATACATAATGGAGATAGAGGCTGTTACTGCAGTAACCAGGGCAGTTATTGTGTCACACTCTCAGTCCATGCTTTTAAGGGTTCAAAAAGGATGTCTGTTGCATCAATAGAAAATATTATAGAGGCCTTGATCTTCAGACACTGGCGTGAATCTACTGTACAAGTCATTCAGGTGTATGACACTGTTGTATCATGTATATTGGGGTGGCTACAACAGTAAATGTCGCCAGGAATGGCATAGAAAATATTATGAACAAGGTCTCCAGAAATTGGCTCATTAAGAAAGAAAGAAACTTATTCAAGAGAGGTACAAGAAGAAGAGAATGCAAATGCTTTTCACTGGATAATGTTTCCTAGTAAAGTATGGAAAGTATTCTATTTCCCAATAACCTTAGCTTCTTTCTGGTCAGACATCAAACACGGAGGTGTTGACTCAGACTTCTGTTGGACTGAAGACACACAAATGTCTTCATAAGTTTTCACTCTTAATATCACTGGTTGATGATTTAAATTCTCTAGTAATTATGTATGACATGAGATGCTAAGTGTTAAATACATTGTGCCTGAGTGTATGCACATGCAAGTCTTTAAGGATGATCTAACAATGTAATTGAAGGTGAAGTATGAACTATCAAATACCTCCTATCATCTTGGAGGAAAATCCTTCAATTGAATTACTCATTTAAGCAAAGGATTTATTGGAAAACTGTCTTCTGCACATTAAGCTATGATGCTAATGGCGAAAGTAATCTTAACTAAAGGCTAATAAAAATTATTAGTTTTAAAAAGATCCACTAACCTCTTTTTTTCCTTTTGTGAATTCATTTAAGAACACTATAAATTCCAGATATATGAATTTCAATTTCCACACAGGAATGAACACGTCTAATAAAGCTAGGCTTTTGGGATTTTTCTCTACACCATGCTATAGTAAACTTTAAACTCATCTCTATCGAACCATATGCTACATTATATTTGTTAGAAATTGGCTAACTCCTTCCCTACCCAGTAGCTTAGAGTCCATCTGGTTGCTCAAGCTTTGGATCTCTCTTGTCAGTCTAAAAGTGGGTGGGCCACTCGCCATAAACTTTCTTTCATCTTGCCTGTCAGTTTTTGCCAGATTGCCTGGCGGTTGCTGATTGGCCGGCTAGAAAAACTCACCTGTCCTCTAACTGTCACAAAGCCCTCCATCTGTCTATCACCCCGCATGTCAGCTTTGTTTTACCATGCAGGCGGTGACCCTTTCATCTCCCTGTTTCATATCTAAGATTCGGGTCTTCGACCGTCGACTATCATCTGGAAACAAACGTTGTTGTTCAGTGTCATGAGCCTTTCTTATTACACTATTGTAATTGCGAGATGCTGAGTGTCATTTGTTTAGACAGCGGCTTAGCATTAAAGAGACTAATCTAATTGTCCATCTGGTGTCTCACAAAGTTAACCATACACCCAGTTTGGCATGTCTCATGAGGTTTCCCCAGGGATGTAGATATCAAAGAAATTGTACCATGCCCAGGTGTTTGATTTTGATGAAACCAGATGGTTTTCACCAGATGCAATGTGGACTCAAAAGATAATGCCAGAAGGAGGAACAAATCAAAGGAGTGTAAGGTTACAATTGAGATACAAGTCGCAGCTACTAAAGATTACAGTTTAAGTCCAGTCATGATTAAAAGATTACTTGAACAACCATGATAGAGCAAATGTGTAACTTTAACATCAATGAAAGAGCACAATATGGGAGAAAATAAAATAAGAAAGATTTGGGAAAAGATAGAGTGATAAGGCTTGGCACTCGTTTATCACAGACTCAGCAGTAAGAGTGCTGACTAGCTTCAGTCACACCCGTAATGGGGGCACTGGTTGTGCACAAGGTAGAGATACTGAGATCAATTAATGATTGTCTGTTAGAAAACAACACTGCTAAGATAAATCAACAAGGCAAAGATAGCTGGAATGTGGCACCAAACATAAGACTAGCAGGTATAACGTGTGAGAGGATGCATCCAACATGTATACAATCAGGATGCTGCAGTACAGTAAACATTCATACACTTCAACATTTGCTGATTGAGATGTAGCACCAATGGGTTTGCCTGGATTGCAGTGATGTCGATCCTGAATAAATATCACATAATTATCAGGAAATTGTGCTAATTTGTTTGTTACTACACTTTCCTAACAAATTGTAACTAAACATATAAGACATGCATTTCATTATTTATCTTTGCTCATTATTTTTATTATTACAGGTGTTTATTCTTGTCACCTGTGCAACACTCATTTCTTCCAATTTCATGTCCTGGATAAGCATATGAAAGCAGTACACAAAGATGGAGGCTGGGAGTTTGATAATAAATGCAGTGATCTTCAGAATGAAATACCACAGGACAGTGGAAATAACATGAATGAAGCAGTGAATAAGATTGGAGAAGCCACTTTTACTGATGTAGCAAAACAAGATAGCATCAATCTGAGATTCACTGGTAATGAAGCATCATTGAACTTCATCAACAGTCAGGAAAGGACAGCTACAGTGTTTGACAACCTACACAGTAATACATCAGTTTCTAAAAATCAAGTCTGTAACATAAATTGTAGTAAACCATTTTCTGCCAGTGAGATAAATGTTCAGCTTTGTGCTAGGGACAGAGCTGTTGATACAGGTGTGGTATTTCATTTTCTGTGAAAGATAACCTACAGCAACATAAAGGAATACATACACAAGATAAACTTTACAATTGTGATGCAGAGTTTAATCAAAGTTGTAGCCAAAAATTACATGAAAGAATACATACAGGAAACAAACCTTACAACTGTGATGTTGGCAGTGCAGCATGTACTCTAAGCAGTAGTCTACAAAATCATCAAAGAATACATACAGGAGAGAAGCCTTACAAGTGTGATGTTTATGGAGCAGCATTTACTCAGACAGGTCCCCTAAAAAGACATAAAAGAATACATACAGGAGAGAAGACTGTGATAAAATTAACCATGATACAACGTTAAAATATCTCCAAAGATGAAATGTAGGGATAAAAAAAATAATGCGTAAGCTACTAGAAGACATGATCGCCCATGCCGCGGGTCACCACCCGCCATGGAAACTAACTTGTTAGACGTGAAGGCAAAACGTTTACCCTTGTAGACGGGATGAGAACGGAGATCAAAAGGAAAAAATATGACTGAACACGTGCTTGAAACTAGCAAGGCTAAAAAGACGCAATTGGTGGGGAAAGGAAAAAAAAATTCACGTCCCCAAGTTGACACAAGGTAAAGAAATGGACAAAAGGGACCTTAGCTATTATACGCAACAGTCATTTCTTGGACGCTTTTGCGATACTGAGCCTTTTATTTGAATTCAGCGGCAAACGCATTACAGAAGATGCTCGAACATATTTCAAAAAAAACAACTAACCTTGAAAAGTAACTTTTTCTTAATAATAATGTTAGGAATATAAAACCTAGCTGGCCTGATGGCCCATCTTGAGCAGAGAAATAATATGCTTTCATTTATACAGACGGATAGATAATAATGAAGATATTGACAAAAGACTGTGTTGTAGATATCAGCGAGCGACTGCATTGAAACAAAAAATGTCACTAATTTTCAAAAAATTGCGGCCTTGAGACTCAAGTGCTAAAATCTAGTTAGATGAAAGAGAGGGGGAATTGGTGGACGGTTGTGGCTAAAAATAACTCTAGAGGCAGATTCGTGTAGGAAATGCATGTATAAACAAGTGTGTTTTTGTAAAAAACGCAAGTAGAGACAGACGGACCAACAGACAATAATACATACTTGACTGAGGTATGACTGAATTGACTTTTGGTAGGAGGTTTGAATTTGAAAAGGGGAAAGACGGTGATTGGCCACAGATAATCATATTATCGGCGCTCAGACGCGCATTTTTGCCATTCAACATAAACTGTCCAAGTAGTAGACACAGAAATTCTTCAGTGGTGTAATTCCCAGAAGCTAATTGAAATATTTAGAGGGACGCCATACTAGAGCCAGCAGCTCAGCTGAGTTTTGCTAGCAAATAACTGTGTTCTCTATTCATAATTCTGGTAAGACTGAAAGTATTTCTTTGTATATTTTAATATTGTTTAATGTTTCGAGTGATTTGATACTGCCATATCAAATTCTATCCCTTACAACAAGTAAGGATTCGCTCTAGATCCCCAGCCCCAGTTCAGGGTCTAGAGACAAACAAAATACATAAACGCCAGCAAGGATTATGAAGGGCGGATCAAGTGTTGAGATCAGTGGAACATATCACCTATCCTATTCAATGGCAGGAAGCTAATGAACATATTTCAGAATATGTAGTCTTGGGGAACTTATACTATGTGAAACCAACTTGGTAAGATGTGCTGTATGGTCAGAGAGATCTGACCCCGTCTATGTGGTGTTGTTGTGTAGTGTTGAGTGTAGAAGTGGCTCAGGAGGTAGAGTTCTGACACATGACCCAATACTTTTATTTCAGAACTGTGAGTTTTTTTATTTGGCACCAAAGTGGTGTCAAATGCTATGTTGAAAAATACAAGTGTGGACCCGTGCAGTATAGTATTTTGGCAGAGCAGCCTTATATTGCCCCCAAGCACGGAGAGGTGGGGCCACCAGATTCCAGCACCAGAACTACTCAGTCAAGATACGTGAGCGTCTGGCCTGCTGGACATTCACCAACTTATTTGATAAATAACACACCAACTATATTCCCATCAATAGAAATGTTGGAAATAAATGTATTTAGTAAATGGCCATGTTTGGTAGTCATAGACAGGGAGTGATGAAGTCACCCCAACAGCACATCCATTAATCGTTCTCCCAGATAAATTACAACTATAAACAGTAGTAATATTAACTAGTCTTGTAAAATACATATGCACACACTTTTCATTTATTATGCCATATATTCATGCATTTTATTAATAATTTCAAAACCTTTCATATGTTCTGACCAAAATAAAACCTTGGTTCAGAACAAATAAACTTAAAGAAAATTTACTATCAAAATTTTACACAGCTTGAGTTAGTTCAGTGTGTTATAAATTTTTATTAATATTATTAGACTTATTAACTATCTGTGTGTGTGTGTGTGTATGTAATCTACCACAACACATTACATATCAGTACCCTAGAATTTTAACGTAGCCACATTCATTAGTAAAAAAAGATATGCGTGAGGTCGTAAGTGGTAGCAAGAAGGGCCTTCTGTAAATTCACAGCTACATTTATCTCAGGAGCCTTCACAGCTGACCTCATGCATCACACTAGGTAATATCACAACCATACAGTACCATCAAATCCACTACATATATTGGGGTCTTGTCCAGGGATAATTAGCTTAACAGTAATATTAGGATCTCCTGGTGGGAGAATTAAATTAGGGGAACAAATTGTAAAAATTAAAAGTGTCCCTTAAAATTAAAAGTGAAATTAAAAGTTGGTGAATCTTCACAGCCAGTGGTAATTAATTAGTTAACTGGCTAATTAGAATTACTTTAGACTATAGTAATTAGAATTACTTTAGTGGTTAGAGATTTATCTTGCTCATTGCTAAATTGTCTAAAAAGTATGGCGGAGCTAGCCAAGTTCAGATCAGCTGCTGTGCTAACGGCAAAGGATATGGGAATGGATGGTCAGGTTTTAATTCAATATGTAACGGCTGAATGTGATAAGTATATTGAACGGGAAGAAAGAAGATTAGAAAAAGAGGCTGAAAGAAAATTAGAGTCTGAAAGATTAGCTGAAGAGAAGAGGCTACAAATTGAGGCTGAGACTAAGAGGCTGCAGATTGAGGCTGACAAGATGCTAAAGCATTAGAAGCATTAGAGGCAGAAGAAAAAATTGACTGCCGAAAGGGAGGCAGAAGATAAAAAGGCCGAAAGGGAGGCAGAAGATAAAAAGGCCGAAAGGGAGGCAGAAGATAGAAGGTTGCAAAGGGAGCACGAATTACGACTAAGGGAGCTGGAGTTACAAGGCCAGGCTCCTGAAAATGGTGCCAGCCCTTTTGCCTCAGATGCTACGCCCAGTCTGGGAGCCTCAACATCAGCTATGGGGTTTCATTTAGACCATTTTGTTGAAAAAGACGATGACATAGAGGGGTACCTCGGACGTTTTGAGTTATTAGCTACTACATATGGGTTAGAGAGAGAGAGAGGTGGAGTTTAAAGTTATCACAGGGACTGAGAGGTACTTCTTATGAAGTCTTCGCAAAAATGAACAGAGAAGACCAAGACAATTATGACATTAAAAGCAGGCTTTGTTATTAAGGTACGAAAAAAATGGTGAATTTTATCGTAAGAAATTTAGAAATGCCAAACTGTTGTCTGGGGAGACATACCACCAATTCTCTGCCAGACTGGAAACCTATTTGGAGAAATGGACGGCTCTGGGGAAGACCCAAGATCTTAAGGAGATGATCATGATAGAGCAATTGAGAGAGTCCATGGCTCCAGACATGAGAAAATTTCTCATGGAACAAGGTGCAGAGAAGTTGGGGGAGGTTTTAAATGTCGCTGAGAGGTATCAGGCAGCCCAGGCAGAGGTAAGTGGCTCTAAAAAGAAGCACATAGAAACTTTTAAAGCTCCACAGCCATTTAATAAATTTGAAAATAGAGAACAGGGTAATAAAGGTAGGACAAACTTTGAACGGCCAAGAAATGACTATCGAGACAGAAACTCACAGTTCAATGACCAAAAATCCAATGAAAGAAAACCGTTTAACCAAGGAAAAAGATGGTGTAAATGGTGCAAGAAAGATAACCATAACACCGAATTTTGTAGAAGGAAACCTTCAAACATTGCTGCAATGAAGTCGGGGACTCAAAGATTAAAGGTTAATCCTAATGGACAGCAGGAACCTTATCACCCCCCAGTTTGTGAGGATGTTATTTGTAATGGGGTCACCATAAGGTGCCTTTATGATACAGGTTTGGATTATGATTCAGTTGTGAAGTCTAGCCTAGTGGACCCAAGTCAGTATACCACAGAAACAGTGGAAATACAAGGGGCGACTAAGGACATACCACTCATGACACTTCCCATCGCAAGGATAACGGTGAAAACTCGCTATGTGGAAGGAGAAATCAGAGCAGCAGTGATAGATGAACCAATCTACCCTCTGATATTGGGGTGTAGATACGTCATCTTGGGGAATCCCGAGAGACCTGTGATCATGGCGACAGTGCAGACCAGGTCACAGAAGAAGGAGGAAGAAGGTGAACCTATAAATGCTCATCCAGAGAGATGAGGAAGGCGCAGGCTGAGGATAGGACACTCAAGCCATGTTTTAAAAAATTGCCCAAATGCCACACACCTCCGAGCAAGGGGGAATATTTTATGAAGAACAAACTATTATACAGGAAGGCCGGAACTGGAACAAATGGTCACAACCAGCTGGTTCTTCCCACTTCATATAGGGATAAAGTGATGGAACTCGGGCATGCGATTCCCTTCAGTGGTCACATGGGGATCAGCGCCACAGGACAGCGTATAGCTTGTCATTACTTCTGGCCAGGGATAACGGAGGATATAAAAAGATATGTCAAATCCTGTCCAGAATGTCAAAGGGTAGCTCCAAAGCACTGGACTGCTCCTGCAACTCTAGGGGAAATGCCCATAGTGGGAACACCTTTTGAGAGGGTTGCAGTGGATATTGTGGGACCTCTCACTCGGACCAAGAGGAGGAACAGTTACATCCTTACTCTGGTGGACACTTGTTCTATGTGGGGAGAGGCGGTAGCCCTGCCATCAATTGATTCAAAACATGTAGCAGAGGCACTACTTACAATATTCACCCGATTAGGATTCCCGCATCAAATCTTGACTGATAATGGCTCTCAGTTCAAGGGGAAACTAACGGAAGAAGTTTTTAAGCTATTTCAAGCCAGACACTTTCATTGTAGTCCGTACCATCCGCAAGGGAACGGCCAGGTAGAGAGGTTCAATGGGACTCTCATTTCTATCCTGAGAAAGCTGGCACACGAAAAACCGGATCTGTGGGATCAATTCCTGCCCGCCGCATTGTTTGCGTATCGGGAGGTACCACATAGTTCAACCGGGATGGCTCCCGCAACTCTGCTATTTGGGAGGCCAATAAAAGGTCCATTAGAAGCGCTATTAAGGACCTGGACAGATGAGAAGGCGGAAGAGACTGTTACCTCATCTTATCAATACGTGAACGAACTGACCACTCGTTTGAAAGCTGGATGGAAACTGGCAAATGATAATTTGAAACAAGCCAGGAAGAAACATGCAGCATATTTTAATAGGAAGGCAAAGGACAGAGAACTAGCTGTGGGAGAGAAGGTGCTGCTTCTACTACCCGGCAGCCAGAATAAATTACAAATTGGATGGCAAGGTCCATATACGGTTCTAGAGAAGGTGTCTAGAACAAACTATAAAATTGACAAAAAGGGGAAGGAGAAAGTTTATCATGTAAACCTGTTAAAGAAGTATCTGGACAGACCACTCCAGGAAAGCACCCCCTTACTGACCTTGGCTATCGCAACTCAAATGCAAAAGGAACCACTCACCTCACATGAATACCCATTACATCCTTGTGAAACAGCAGCACAGGTAAAAGTCAGTAAGCACCTGACTAAAAACCAGAGGGAGAGAGTTCAACAGGTTCTGGAGGAACATACAGATGTATTAACAGATAAACCAGGCCATACAAATTTGCTACAGTATGACATGAAACTGGTAGACTCAAACCCAATCTGTATGAGAGCCTATTCTATTCCGTTCGCGAAGGAGAAGGCATTGAAGGAAGAAATAGATTATTTGTTGAAGGAGGGGATTATTTCACACAGTGAATCATCTTTTAGCTCCAGTGTCGTTTTGTTGAGGAAACCGTCTGGGGAACACAGACTGTGCATAGATTACAGGAAACTGAATGCTGTCACAGAAGGACAAGTGGATCCATTACCAGACACAAAACAGTTATTTGCCAGATTAAACAAGGCAAAATACTTTTCAAAGGTGGATCTTAGTAAAGGCTATTACCAGATTCCAGTGAAGCCTGAAGTGAGACCTTATTTAGCTTTTAGCACATCGGAAGGACATTATGAATTCAACATGCTACCATTCGGACTGAAAAATGCTCCGAGTGTATTTTCAAGGATGATGCGCAAATTGTTGGATCCCCTGAATAACCCATGTATCACGAATTTCATGGATGATATTCTCGTCGCCACAGAGACATTTGAAGAACACATTGACGCTCTAAAAATGTTATTTAATAGGCTTAGGGAGGCGAACTTAACTGCTAGGCCAACAAAATGTTGTATTGGATGCAAAGAGTTGGAATTCTTGGGACACACTGTATATCAGGGTAACATGACCCCTGATCCCAAGAACTTGGAAAAACTGCAGAGAGCACCTAGACCACAAACAAAAAAGGACGTGCGATCATTCGTGTCGTTATGCGGATTTTATCAAAAATACATCAAAGATTTTAACTCTATTTGTGCTCCTCTGACTGATCTGACTCGCAAGGGACTTCCAGATAAAATTATTTGGACTGCGCAAAGTGAATTAGCGTTCCAAGACTTAAAGGAAAAACTCACTAGCAAGCCTATTCTCAAACTGCCTGATTTGACACAGGACTTTGTCGTAAGAACAGATGCAAGTAATGTAGGACTCGGGGCGGCTTTGTTGCAAAGATCATCTTCACCTGATGGGGAACTGAACCCAGTCGCTTATGCAAGCCGCAAATTGAATAAGGCGGAACAAGGATATTCCACAAGCGAAAAAGAATGTTTAGCGTTAATCTGGGCAATAAAGAAGTTTCAAATCTATCTGTATGGTAGGACTTTTGTGGTCCAGACGGATCATCAGCCCCTCGTATTCTTATCTCAGGCTAAGCATGAAAACGCAAGATTGCTGAGGTGGTCTTTATTGCTTCAACCTTATCAGTTTAGTATCCAATATATCCCAGGCAAATTGAATGTCGGTGCAGATTTCCTCAGTCGGCACCCCTGTGATCAAAATTAGAGTAGTGGCAGGCGTGAGGAGTAATTTTATCTATGTGTATCACTGGTTTTGGAACTTGCCGTAGGCATGTTTTCAAGTGGGGAGATGTGTGATAAAATTAACCGTGATACGACGTTAAAATATCTCCAAAGATAAAATGTAGGGAAAAAATAATGCGTAAGCTACTAGAAGACATGATCGCCCATGCCGCGGGTCACCACCCGCCATGGAAACTAACTTGTTAGACGTGAAGGCAAAACGTTTACCCTTGTAGACGGGATGAGAACGGAGATCAAAAGGAAAAAATATGACTGAACACGTGCTTGAAACTAGCAAGGCTAAAAAGACGCAATTGGTGGGGAAAGGAAAAAAAAAATTCACGTCCCCAAGTTGACACAAGGTAAAGAAATGGACAAAAGGGACCTTAGCTATTATACGCAACAGTCATTTCTTGGACGCTTTTGCGATACTTAGTCCTTTTATTTGAATTCAGCGGCAAACGCATTACAGAAGATGCTCGAACATATTTAAAAAAAAAAAAAAAACAACTAACCTTGAAAAGTAACTTTTTCTTAATAATAATGTTAGGAATATAAAACCTAGCTGGCCTGATGGCCCATCTTGAGCAGAGAAATAATATGCTTTCATTTATACAGACGGATAGATAATAATGAAGATATTGACAAAAGACTGTGTTGTTCATATCAGCGAGCGACTGCATTGAAACAAAAAAATGTCACTAATTTTCAAAAAATTGCGGCCTTGAGACTCAAGTGCTAAAATCTAGATGAATGAAAGAGAGGGGGAATTAGTGGAAAGTTGTGGCTAAAAATAACTCTAGAGGCAGATTCGTGTAGGAAATGCATGTATAAACAAGTGTGTTTTTGTAAAAAACGCAAGTAGAGACAGACGGACCAACAGACAATAATACATACTTGACTGAGGTATGACTGAATTGACTTTTGGTAGGAGGTTTGAAATTTGAAAAGGGGGAAAGGCGGTGATTGGCCACAGATAAACATATTATCGGCGCTCAGACGCGCATTTTTGCCATTCATCATAAATTGTCCAGTAGTAGACACAGTAATTCTTCAGTGGTGTAATTCCCAGAAGCTAATTGCAATATTTAGAGGGACGCCATACTAGAGCCAGCAGCTCAGCTGAGTTTTGCTAGCATATAACTGTGTTCTCTATTCATAATTCTGGTAAGACTGAAAGTATTTCTTTGTATATTTTAATATTGTTTAATGTTTCGAGTGATTTGATACTGCCATATCAAAATCTATCCCTTACAACAAGTAAGGATTCGCTCTAGATCCCCAGCCCCAGTTCAGGGTCTAGAGACAAACAAAATACATAAACGCCAGCAAGGATTATGAAGGGCGGATCAAGTGTTGAGATCAGTGGAACATATCACCTATCCTATTCAATGGCAGGAAGCTAATGAACATATTTCAGAATATGTAGTCTTGGGGAACTTATACTATGTGAAACCAACTTGGTAAGATGTGCTGTATGGTCAGAGAGATCTGACCCCGTCTATGTGGTGTTGTTGTGTAGTGTTGTGTGTAGAAGTGGCTCAGGAGGTAGAGTTCTGACACATGACCCAATACTTTTATTTCAGAACTGTGAGTTTTTTATTTGGCACCAAAGTGGTGTCAAATGCTGTGTTGAAAAATACAAGTGTGGACCCGTGCAGTCTAGTATTTTGGCAGAGCAGCCTTATATTGCCCCCAAGCACGGAGAGGTGGGGCCACCAGATTCCAGCACCAGAACTACTCAGTCAAGATACGTGAGCGTCTGGCCTGCTGGACATTCACCAACTTATTTTATAACTAACACACCAACTATATTCCCATCAACTAGAACATACCATGTTGGGAAATAAACTTGTATTCCTCCCATCAGTAAATGGACAATGTTTGGTAGTCATAGACTGGGAGTGATGAAGCCACCCCAACAGCACATCCATTAATCGTTCTCCCAGATAAATTACAAATATAAACAGTAGTAATATTAACTAGTCTTGTAAAATACATATGTACACACCTTTCATTTATTATGCCATATATTCATGCATTTCATTCATAATTTCAAAACCTTTCATATGTTCTGACCAAAATAAAACCTTGGTTCAGAACAAATAAACTTAAAGAAAATTTAATATCAAAATTTTAAACAGCTTGAGTTAGTTCAGTGTGTTATAAATTTTATTAATATTATTAGACTTATTAAATATCTGTGTGTGTGTGTGTGTATGTAATCTACCACAACACATTACATATCAGTACCCTAGATTTTTAACGTAGCCACATTCATTAGTAAAAAAAAAAGATATGTGTGAGGTCGTAAGTGGTAGCAAGAAGGGCCTTCTGTAAATTCACAGCTACATTTATCTCAGGAGCCTTCACAGCTGACCTCATGCATCACACTAGGTAATATCACAACCATACAGTACCATCAAATCCACTACATATATTGGGGTCTTGTCCAGGGATAATTAGCTTAACAGTAATATTAGGATCTCCTGGTGGGAGAATTAAATTAGGGGAACAAATTGTAAAAATTAAAAGTGTCCCTTAAAATTAAAAGTGAAATTAAAAGTTGGTGAATCTTCACAGCCAGTGGTAATTAATTAGTTAACTGGCTAATTAGAATTACTTTAGACTATAGTAATTAGAATTACTTTAGTGGTTAGAGATTTATCTTGCTCATTGCTAAATTGTCTAAAAAGTATGGCGGAGCTAGCTAAGTTCAGATCAGCTGCTGTGCTAAAAAACGGCAAAGGATATGGGAATGGATGGTCAGGTTTTAATTCAATATGTAACGGCTGAATGTGATAAGTATATTGAACGGGAAGAAAGAAGATTAGAAAAAGAGGCTGAAAGAAAATTAGAGTCTGAAAGATTAGCTGAAGAGAAGAGGCTACAAATTGAGGCTGAGACTAAGAGGCTGCAGATTGAGGCTGACAAAGAGGCTAAAGCATTAGAGGCAGAAGAAAAAACGACAGCAAAGGGAAGCAGAAGATAAAAAGGCCGAAAGGGAGGCAGAAGATAAAAAGGCCGAAAGGGAGGCAGAAGATAGAAGGTTGCAAAGGGAGCACGAATTACGACTAAGGGAGCTGGAGTTACAAGGCCAGGCTCCTGAAAATGGTGCCAGCCCTTTTGCCTCAGATGCTACGCCCAGTCTGGGAGCCTCAACATCAGCTATGGGGTTTCATTTAGACCATTTTGTTGAAAAAGACGATGACATCGAGGGGTACCTCGGACGTTTTGAGTTATTAGCTACTACATATGGGTTAGAGAGAGAGAGAGGTGGAGTTTAAAGTTATCACAGGGACTGAGAGGTACTTCTTATGAAGTCTTCGCAAAAATGAACAGAGAAGACCAAGACAATTATGACATGTTAAAGCAGGCTTTGTTATTAAGGTACGAAAAAAATGGTGAATTTTATCGTAAGAAATTTAGAAATGCCAAACTGTTGTCTGGGGAGACATACCACCAATTCTCTGCCAGACTGGAAACCTATTTGGAGAAATGGACGGCTCTGGGGAAGACCCAAGATCTTAAGGAGATGATCATGATAGAGCAATTGAGAGAGTCCATGGCTCCAGACATGAGAAAATTTCTCATGGAACAAGGTGCAGAGAAGTTGGGGGAGGTTTTAAATGTCGCTGAGAGGTATCAGGCAGCCCAGGCAGAGGTAAGTGGCTCTAAAAAGAAGCACATAGAAACTTTTAAAGCTCCACAGCCATTTAATAAATTTGAAAATAGAGAACAGGGTAATAAGGGCAGGACAAACTTTGAACGGCCAAGAAATGACTATCGAGACAGAAACTCACAGTTCAATGACCAAAAATCCAATGAAAGAAAACCGTTTAACCAAGGAAAAAGATGGTGTAAATGGTGCAAGAAAGATAACCATAACACCGAATTTTGTAGAAGGAAACCTTCAAACATTGCTGCAATGAAGTCGGGGACTCAAAGATTAAAGGTTAATCCTAATGGACAGCAGGAACCTTATCACCCCCCAGTTTGTGAGGATGTTATTTGTAATGGGGTCACCATAAGGTGCCTTTATGATACAGGTTTGGATTATGATTCAGTTGTGAAGTCTAGCCTAGTGGACCCAAGTCAGTATACCACAGAAACAGTGGAAATACAAGGGGCAACTAAGGACATACCACTCATGACACTTCCCATCGCAAGGATAACGGTGAAAACTCGCTATGTGGAAGGAGAAATCAGAGCAGCAGTGATAGATGAACCAATCTACCCTCTGATATTGGGGTGTAGATAAGTCTTCTTGGGGAATCCCGAGAGACCTGTGATCATGGCGACAGTGCAGACCAGGTCACAGAAGAAGGAGGAAGAAGGTGAACCTATAAATGCTCATCCAGAGGAGATGAGGAAGGCGCAGGCTGAGGATAGGACACTCAAGCCATGTTTTAAAAAATTGCCCAAATGCCACACACCTCCGAGCAAGGGGGAATATTTTATGAAGAACAAACTATTATACAGGAAGGCCGGAACTGGAACAAATGGTCACAACCAGCTGGTTCTTCCCACTTCATATAGGGATAAAGTGATGGAACTCGGGCATGCGATTCCCTTCAGTGGTCACATGGGGATCAGCGCCACAGGACAGCGTATAGCTTGTCATTACTTCTGGCCAGGGATAACGGAGGATATAAAAAGATATGTCAAATCCTGTCCAGAATGTCAAAGGGTAGCTCCAAAGCACTGGACTGCTCCTGCAACTCTAGGGGAAATGCCCATAGTGGGAACACCTTTTGAGAGGGTTGCAGTGGATATTGTGGGACCTCTCACTCGGACCAAGAGGAGGAACAGTTACATCCTTACTCTGGTGGACACTTGTTCTATGTGGGGAGAGGCGGTAGCCCTGCCATCAATTGATTCAAAACATGTAGCAGAGGCACTACTTACAATATTCACCCGATTAGGATTCCCGCATCAAATCTTGACTGATAATGGCTCTCAGTTCAAGGGGAAACTAACGGAAGAAGTTTTTAAGCTATTTCAAGCCAGACACTTTCATTGTAGTCCGTACCATCCGCAAGGGAACGGCCAGGTAGAGAGGTTCAATGGGACTCTCATTTCTATCCTGAGAAAGCTGGCACACGAAAAACCGGATCTGTGGGATCAATTCCTGCCCGCCGCATTGTTTGCGTATCGGGAGGTACCACATAGTTCAACCGGGATGGCTCCCGCAACTCTGCTATTTGGGAGGCCAATAAAAGGTCCATTAGAAGCGCTATTAAGGACCTGGACAGATGAGAAGGCGGAAGAGACTGTTACCTCATCTTATCAATACGTGAACGAACTGACCACTCGTTTGAAAGCTGGATGGAAACTGGCAAATGATAATTTGAAACAAGCCAGGAAGAAACATGCAGCATATTTTAATAGGAAGGCAAAGGACAGAGAACTAGCTGTGGGAGAGAAGGTGCTGCTTCTACTACCCGGCAGCCAGAATAAATTACAAATTGGATGGCAAGGTCCATATACGGTTCTAGAGAAGGTGTCTAGAACAAACTATAAAATTGACAAAAAGGGGAAGGAGAAAGTTTATCATGTAAACCTGTTAAAGAAGTATCTGGACAGACCACTCCAGGAAAGCACCCCCTTACTGACCTTGGCTATCGCAACTCAAATGCAAAAGGAACCACTCACCTCACATGAATACCCATTACATCCTTGTGAAACAGCAGCACAGGTAAAAGTCAGTAAGCACCTGACTAAAAACCAGAGGGAGAGAGTTCAACAGGTTCTGGAGGAACATACAGATGTATTAACAGATAAACCAGGCCATACAAATTTGCTACAGTATGACATGAAACTGGTAGACTCAAACCCAATCTGTATGAGAGCCTATTCTATTCCGTTCGCGAAGGAGAAGGCATTGAAGGAAGAAATAGATTATTTGTTGAAGGAGGGGATTATTTCACACAGTGAATCATCTTTTAGCTCCAGTGTCGTTTTGTTGAGGAAACCGTCTGGGGAACACCGACTGTGCATAGATTACAGGAAACTGAATGCTGTCACAGAAGGACAAGTGGATCCATTACCAGACACAAAACAGTTATTTGCCAGATTAAACAAGGCAAAATACTTTTCAAAGGTGGATCTTAGTAAAGGCTATTACCAGATTCCAGTGAAGCCTGAAGTGAGACCTTATTTAGCATTTAGCACATCGGAAGGACATTATGAATTCAACATGCTACCATTCGGACTGAAAAATGCTCCGAGTGTATTTTCAAGGATGATGCGCAAATTGTTGGATCCCCTGAATAACCCATGTATCACGAATTTCATGGATGATATTCTCGTCGCCACAGAGACATTTGAAGAACACATTGACGCTCTAAAAATGTTATTTAATAGGCTTAGGGAGGCGAACTTAACTGCTAGGCCAACAAAATGTTGTATTGGATGCAAAGAGTTGGAATTCTTGGGACACACTGTATATCAGGGTAACATGACCCCTGATCCCAAGAACTTGGAAAAACTGCAGAGAGCACCTAGACCACAAACAAAAAAGGACGTGCGATCATTCGTGTCGTTATGCGGATTTTATCAAAAATACATCAAAGATTTTAACTCTATTTGTGCTCCTCTGACTGATCTGACTCGCAAGGGACTTCCAGATAAAATTATTTGGACTGCGCAAAGTGAATTAGCGTTCCAAGACTTAAAGGAAAAACTCACTAGCAAGCCTATTCTCAAACTGCCTGATTTGACACAGGACTTTGTCGTAAGAACAGATGCAAGTAATGTAGGACTCGGGGCGGCTTTGTTGCAAAGATCATCTTCACCTGATGGGGAACTGAACCCAGTCGCTTATGCAAGCCGCAAATTGAATAAGGCGGAACAAGGATATTCCACAAGCGAAAAAGAATGTTTAGCGTTAATCTGGGCAATAAAGAAGTTTCAAATCTATCTGTATGGTAGGACTTTTGTGGTCCAGACGGATCATCAGCCCCTCGTATTCTTATCTCAGGCTAAGCATGAAAACGCAAGATTGCTGAGGTGGTCTTTATTGCTTCAACCTTATCAGTTTAGTATCCAATATATCCCAGGCAAATTGAATGTCGGTGCAGATTTCCTCAGTCGGCACCCCTGTGATCAAAATTAGAGTAGTGGCAGGCGTGAGGAGTAATTTTATCTATGTGTATCACTGGTTTTGGAACTTGCCGTAGGCATGTTTTCAAGTGGGGAGATGTGTGATAAAATTAACCGTGATACAACGTTAAAATATCTCCAAAGATAAAATGTAGGGATAAAAAAAAATAATGCGTAAGCTACTAGAAGACATGATCGCCCATGCCGCGGGTCACTACCCGCCATGGAAACTAACTTGTTAGACGTGAATGCAAAACGTTTACCCTTGTAGACGGGATGAGAACGGAGATCAAAAAGAAAAAGATGACTGAACACGTGCTTGAAACTAGCAAGGCTAAAAAGACGCAATTGGGGGGGAAAGGAAAAAAATTCACGTCCCCAAGTTGACACAAGGTAAAGAAATGGACAAAAGGGACCTTAGCTATTATACGCAACAGTCATTTCTTGGACGCTTTTGCGATACTTAGTCCTTTTATTTGAATTCAGCGGCAAACGCATTACAGAAGATGCTCGAACATATTTCAAAAAAATAAAAAAAACAACTAACCTTGAAAAGTAACTTTTTCTTAATAATAATGTTAGGAATATAAAACCTAGCTGGCCTGATGGCCCATCTTGAGCAGAGAAATAATATGCTTTCATTTATACAGACGGATAGATAATAATGAAGATATTGACAAAAGACTGTGTTGTTCATATCAGCGAGCGACTGCATTGAAACAAAAAAATGTCACTAATTTTCAAAAAATTGCGGCCTTGAGACTCAAGTGCTAAAATCTAGTTAGAATGAAAGAGAGGGGGAATTAGTGGAAAGTTGTGGCTAAAAATAACTCTAGAGGCAGATTCGTGTAGGAAATGCATGTATAAACAAGTGTGTTTTTGTAAAAAAACGCAAGTAGAGACAGACGGACCAACAGACAATAATACATACTTGACTGAGGTATGACTGAATTGACTTTTGGTAGGAGGTTTGAAATTTGAAAAGGGGAAAAAGGCGGTGATTGGCCACAGATAAACATATTATCGGCGCTCAGACGCGCATTTTTGCCATTCATCATAAATTGTCCAGTAGTAGACACAGTAATTCTTCAGTGGTGTAATTCCCAGAAGCTAATTGAAATATTTAGAGGGACGCCATACTAGAGCCAGCAGCTCAGCTGAGTTTTGCTAGCATATAACTGTGTTCTCTATTCATAATTCTGGTAAGACTGAAAGTATTTCTTTGTATATTTTAATATTGTTTAATGTTTCGAGTGATTTGATACTGCCATATCAAAATCTATCCCTTACAACAAGTAAGGATTCGCTCTAGATCCCCAGCCCCAGTTCAGGGTCTAGAGACAAACAAAATACATAAACGCCAGCAAGGATTATGAAGGGCGGATCAAGTGTTGAGATCAGTGGAACATATCACCTATCCTATTCAATGGCAGGAAGCTAATGAACATATTTCAGAATATGTAGTCTTGGGGAACTTATACTATGTGAAACCAACTTGGTAAGATGTGCTGTATGGTCAGAGAGATCTGACCCCGTCTATGTGGTGTTGTTGTGTAGTGTTGAGTGTAGAAGTGGCTCAGGAGGTAGAGTTCTGACACATGACCCAATACTTTTATTTCAGAACTGTGAGTTTTTTATTTGGCACCAAAGTGGTGTCAAATGCTATGTTGAAAAAATACAAGTGTGGACCCGTGCAGTCTAGTATTTTGGCAGAGCAGCCTTATATTGCCCCCAAGCACGGAGAGGTGGGGCCACCAGATTCCAGCACCAGAACTACTCAGTCAAGATACGTGAGCGTCTGGCCTGCTGGACATTCACCAACTTATTTAATAACTAACACCCAACTATATTCCCATCAACTAGAACATACCATGTTGGGAAATAAACTTGTATTCCTCCCATCAGAAAATGGACAATGTTTGGTAGTCATAGACTGGGAGTGATGAAACCACCCCAACAGCACATCCATTAATCGTTCTCCCAGATAAATTACAACTATAAACAGTAGTAATATTAACTAGTCTTGTAAAATACATATGTACACACCTTTCATTTATTATGCCATATATTCATGCATTTCATTCATAATTTCAAAACCTTTCATATGTTCTGACCAAAATAAAACCTTGGTTCAGAACAAATAAACTTAAAGAAAATTTACTATCAAAATTTTACACAGCTTGAGTTAGTTCAGTGTGTTATAAATTTTTATTAATATTATTAGACTTATTAAATATCTGTGTGTGTGTGTGTGTATGTAAACTACCACAACACATTACATATCAGTACCCTAGAATTTTAACGTAGCCACATTCATTAGTAAAAAAAAGATATGTGTGAGGTCGTAAGTGGTAGCAAGAAGGGCCTTCTGTAAATTCACAGCTACATTTATCTCAGGAGCCTTCACAGCTGACCTCATGCATCACACTAGGTAATATCACAACCATACAGTACCATCAAATCCACTACATATATTGGGGTCTTGTCCAGGGATAATTAGCTTAGCAGTAATATTAGGATCTCCTGGTGGGAGAATTAAATTAGGGGAACACATTGTAAAAATTAAAAGTGTCCCTTAAAATTAAAAGTGAAATTAAAAGTTGGTGAATCTTCACAGCCAGTGGTAATTAATTAGTTAACTGGCTAATTAGAATTACTTTAGACTATAGTAATTAGAATTACTTTAGTGGTTAGAGATTTATCTTGCTCATTGCTAAATTGTCTAAAAAGTATGGCGGAGCTAGCCAAGTTCAGATCAGCTGCTGTGCTAACGGCAAAGGATATGGGAATGGATGGTCAGGTTTTAATTCAATATGTAACGGCTGAATGTGATAAGTATATTGAACGGGAAGAAAGAAGATTAGAAAAAGAGGCTGAAAGAAAATTAGAGTCTGAAAGATTAGCTGAAGAGAAGAGGCTACAAATTGAGGCTGAGACTAAGAGGCTGCAGATTGAGGCTGACAAGGAGGCTAAAGCATTAGAGGCAGAAGAAAAACGACAGCAAAGGGAAGCAGAAGAAAAAAAGGCCGAAAGGGAGGCAGAAGATAAAAAGGCCGAAAGGGAGGCAGAAGATAGAAGGTTGCAAAGGGAGCACGAATTACGACTAAGGGAGCTGGAGTTACAAGGCCAGGCTCCTGAAAATGGTGCCAGCCCTTTTGCCTCAGATGCTACGCCCAGTCTGGGAGCCTCAACATCAGCTATGGGGTTTCATTTAGACCATTTTGTTGAAAAAGACGATGACATAGAGGGGTACCTCGGACGTTTTGAGTTATTAGCTACTACATATGGGTTAGAGAGAGAGAGAGAGGTGGAGTTTAAAGTTATCACAGGGACTGAGAGGTACTTCTTATGAAGTCTTCGCAAAAATGAACAGAGAAGACCAAGACAATTATGACATGTTAAAGCAGGCTTTGTTATTAAGGTACGAAAAAAATGGTGAATTTTATCGTAAGAAATTTAGAAATGCCAAACTGTTGTCTGGGGAGACATACCACCAATTCTCTGCCAGACTGGAAACCTATTTGGAGAAATGGACGGCTCTGGGGAAGACCCAAGATCTTAAGGAGATGATCATGATAGAGCAATTGAGAGAGTCCATGGCTCCAGACATGAGAAATTTCTCATGGAACAAGGTGCAGAGAAGTTGGGGGAGGTTTTAAATGTCGCTGAGAGGTATCAGGCAGCCCAGGCAGAGGTAAGTGGCTCTAAAAAGAAGCACATAGAAACTTTTAAAGCTCCACAGCCATTTAATAAATTTGAAAATAGAGAACAGGGTAATAAAGGTAGGACAAACTTTGAACGGCCAAGAAATGACTATCGAGACAGAAACTCACAGTTCAATGACCAAAAATCCAATGAAAGAAAACCGTTTAACCAAGGAAAAAGATGGTGTAAATGGTGCAAGAAAGATAACCATAACACCGAATTTTGTAGAAGGAAACCTTCAAACATTGCTGCAATGAAGTCGGGGACTCAAAGATTAAAGGTTAATCCTAATGGACAGCAGGAACCTTATCACCCCCCAGTTTGTGAGGATGTTATTTGTAATGGGGTCACCATAAGGTGCCTTTATGATACAGGTTTGGATTATGATTCAGTTGTGAAGTCTAGCCTAGTGGACCCAAGTCAGTATACCACAGAAACAGTGGAAATACAAGGGGCAACTAAGGACATACCACTCATGACACTTCCCATCGCAAGGATAACGGTGAAAACTCGCTATGTGGAAGGAGAAATCAGAGCAGCAGTGATAGATGAACCAATCTACCCTCTGATATTGGGGTGTAGATACGTCTTCTTGGGGAATCCCGAGAGACCTGTGATCATGGCGACAGTGCAGACCAGGTCACAGAAGAAGGAGGAAGAAGGTGAACCTATAAATGCTCATCCAGAGGAGATGAGGAAGGCGCAGGCTGAGGATAGGACACTCAAGCCATGTTTTAAAAAATTGCCCAAATGCCACACACCTCCGAGCAAGGGGGAATATTTTATGAAGAACAAACTATTATACAGGAAGGCCGGAACTGGAACAAATGGTCACAACCAGCTGGTTCTTCCCACTTCATATAGGGATAAAGTGATGGAACTCGGGCATGCGATTCCCTTCAGTGGTCACATGGGGATCAGCGCCACAGGACAGCGTATAGCTTGTCATTACTTCTGGCCAGGGATAACGGAGGATATAAAAAGATATGTCAAATCCTGTCCAGAATGTCAAAGGGTAGCTCCAAAGCACTGGACTGCTCCTGCAACTCTAGGGGAAATGCCCATAGTGGGAACACCTTTTGAGAGGGTTGCAGTGGATATTGTGGGACCTCTCACTCGGACCAAGAGGAGGAACAGTTACATCCTTACTCTGGTGGACACTTGTTCTATGTGGGGAGAGGCGGTAGCCCTGCCATCAATTGATTCAAAACATGTAGCAGAGGCACTACTTACAATATTCACCCGATTAGGATTCCCGCATCAAATCTTGACTGATAATGGCTCCAGTTCAAGGGGAAACTAACGGAAGAAGTTTTTAAGCTATTTCAAGCCAGACACTTTCATTGTAGTCCGTACCATCCGCAAGGGAACGGCCAGGTAGAGAGGTTCAATGGGACTCTCATTTCTATCCTGAGAAAGCTGGCACACGAAAAACCGGATCTGTGGGATCAATTCCTGCCCGCCGCATTGTTTGCGTATCGGGAGGTACCACATAGTTCAACCGGGATGGCTCCCGCAACTCTGCTATTTGGGAGGCCAATAAAAGGTCCATTAGAAGCGCTATTAAGGACCTGGACAGATGAGAAGGCGGAAGAGACTGTTACCTCATCTTATCAATACGTGAACGAACTGACCACTCGTTTGAAAGCTGGATGGAAACTGGCAAATGATAATTTGAAACAAGCCAGGAAGAAACATGCAGCATATTTTAATAGGAAGGCAAAGGACAGAGAACTAGCTGTGGGAGAGAAGGTGCTGCTTCTACTACCCGGCAGCCAGAATAAATTACAAATTGGATGGCAAGGTCCATATACGGTTCTAGAGAAGGTGTCTAGAACAAACTATAAAATTGACAAAAAGGGGAAGGAGAAAGTTTATCATGTAAACCTGTTAAAGAAGTATCTGGACAGACCACTCCAGGAAAGCACCCCCTTACTGACCTTGGCTATCGCAACTCAAATGCAAAAGGAACCACTCACCTCACATGAATACCCATTACATCCTTGTGAAACAGCAGCACAGGTAAAAGTCAGTAAGCACCTGACTAAAAACCAGAGGGAGAGAGTTCAACAGGTTCTGGAGGAACATACAGATGTATTAACAGATAAACCAGGCCATACAAATTTGCTACAGTATGACATGAAACTGGTAGACTCAAACCCAATCTGTATGAGAGCCTATTCTATTCCGTTCGCGAAGGAGAAGGCATTGAAGGAAGAAATAGATTATTTGTTGAAGGAGGGGATTATTTCACACAGTGAATCATCTTTTAGCTCCAGTGTCGTTTTGTTGAGGAAACCGTCTGGGGAACACCGACTGTGCATAGATTACAGGAAACTGAATGCTGTCACAGAAGGACAAGTGGATCCATTACCAGACACAAAACAGTTATTTGCCAGATTAAACAAGGCAAAATACTTTTCAAAGGTGGATCTTAGTAAAGGCTATTACCAGATTCCAGTGAAGCCTGAAGTGAGACCTTATTTAGCATTTAGCACATCGGAAGGACATTATGAATTCAACATGCTACCATTCGGACTGAAAAATGCTCCGAGTGTATTTTCAAGGATGATGCGCAAATTGTTGGATCCCCTGAATAACCCATGTATCACGAATTTCATGGATGATATTCTCGTCGCCACAGAGACATTTGAAGAACACATTGACGCTCTAAAAATGTTATTTAATAGGCTTAGGGAGGCGAACTTAACTGCTAGGCCAACAAAATGTTGTATTGGATGCAAAGAGTTGGAATTCTTGGGACACACTGTATATCAGGGTAACATGACCCCTGATCCCAAGAACTTGGAAAAACTGCAGAGAGCACCTAGACCACAAACAAAAAAGGACGTGCGATCATTCGTGTCGTTATGCGGATTTTATCAAAAATACATCAAAGATTTTAACTCTATTTGTGCTCCTCTGACTGATCTGACTCGCAAGGGACTTCCAGATAAAATTATTTGGACTGCGCAAAGTGAATTAGCGTTCCAAGACTTAAAGGAAAAACTCACTAGCAAGCCTATTCTCAAACTGCCTGATTTGACACAGGACTTTGTCGTAAGAACAGATGCAAGTAATGTGGGACTCGGGGCGGCTTTGTTGCAAAGATCATCTTCACCTGATGGGGAACTGAACCCAGTCGCTTATGCAAGCCGCAAATTGAATAAGGCGGAACAAGGATATTCCACAAGCGAAAAAGAATGTTTAGCGTTAATCTGGGCAATAAAGAAGTTTCAAATCTATCTGTATGGTAGGACTTTTGTGGTCCAGACGGATCATCAGCCCCTCGTATTCTTATCTCAGGCTAAGCATGAAAACGCAAGATTGCTGAGGTGGTCTTTATTGCTTCAACCTTATCAGTTTAGTATCCAATATATCCCAGGCAAATTGAATGTCGGTGCAGATTTCCTCAGTCGGCACCCCTGTGATCAAAATTAGAGTAGTGGCAGGCGTGAGGAGTAATTTTATCTATGTGTATCACTGGTTTTGGAACTTGCCGTAGGCATGTTTTCAAGTGGGGAGATGTGTGATAAAATTAACCGTGATACAACGTTAAAATATCTCCAAAGATGAAATGTAGGGATAAAAAAAATAATGCGTAAGCTACTAGAAGACATGATCGCCCATGCCGCGGGTCACCACCCGCCATGGAAACTAACTTGTTAGACGTGAAGGCAAAACGTTTACCCTTGTAGACGGGATGAGAACGGAGATCAAAAGAAAAAAAATATGACTGAACACGTGCTTGAAACTAGCAAGGCTAAAAAGACGCAATTGGTGGGGAAAGGAAAAAAATTCACGTCCCCAAGTTGACACAAGGTAAAGAAATGGACAAAAGGGACCTTAGCTATTATACGCAACAGTCATTTCTTGGACGCTTTTGCGATACTGAGCCTTTTATTTGAATTCAGCGGCAAACGCATTACAGAAGATGCTCGAACATATTTCAAAAAAAAACAACTAACCTTGAAAAGTAACTTTTTCTTAATAATAATGTTAGGAATATAAAACCTAGCTGGCCTGATGGCCCATCTTGAGCAGAGAAATAATATGCTTTCATTTATACAGACGGATAGATAATAATGAAGATATTGACAAAAGACTGTGTTGTTCATGTCAGCGAGCGACTGCATTGAAACAAAAAATGTCACTAATTTTCAAAAAATTGCGGCCTTGAGACTCAAGTGCTAAAATCTAGTTATAATGAAAGAGAGGGGGAATTGGTGGACGGTTGTGGCTAAAAATAACTCTAGAGGCAGATTCGTGTAGGAAATGCATGTATAAACAAGTGTGTTTTTGTAAAAAACGCAAGTAGAGACAGACGGACCAACAGACAATAATACATACTTGACTGAGGTATGACTGAATTGACTTTTGGTAGGAGGTTTGAATTTGAAAAGGAAAAAAAGGCGGTGATTGGCCACAGATAATCATATTATCGGCGCTCAGACGCGCATTTTTGCCATTCAACATAAACTGTCCAAGTAGTAGACACAGAAATTCTTCAGTGGTGTAATTCCCAGAAGCTAATTGAAATATTTAGAGGGACGCCATACTAGAGCCAGCAGCTCAGCTGAGTTTTGCTAGCAAATAACTGTGTTCTCTATTCATAATTCTGGTAAGACTGAAAGTATTTCTTTGTATATTTTAATATTGTTTAATGTTTCGAGTGATTTGATACTGCCATATCAAAATCTATCCCTTACAACAAGTAAGGATTCGCTCTAGATCCCCAGCCCCAGTTCAGGGTCTAGAGACAAACAAAATACATAAACGCCAGCAAGGATTATGAAGGGCGGATCAAGTGTTGAGATCAGTGGAACATATCACCTATCCTATTCAATGGCAGGAAGCTAATGAACATATTTCAGAATATGTAGTCTTGGGGAACTTATACTATGTGAAACCAACTTGGTAAGATGTGCTGTATGGTCAGAGAGATCTGACCCCGTCTATGTGGTGTTGTTGTGTAGTGTTGAGTGTAGAAGTGGCTCAGGAGGTAGAGTTCTGACACATGACCCAATACTTTTATTTCAGAACTGTGAGTTTTTATTTGGCACCAAAGTGGTGTCAAATGCTATGTTGAAAAATACAAGTGTGGACCAGTGCAGTCTGGTATTTTGGCAGAGCAGCCTTATATTGCCCCCAAGCACGGAGAGGTGGGGCCACCAGATTCCAGCACCAGAACTACTCAGTCAAGATACGTGAGCGTCTGGCCTGCTGGACATTCACCAACTTATTTGATAAATAACACACCAACTATATTCCCATCAATAAATGGACAATGTTTAGTAGCCATAGACAGGGAGTGATGAAGTCACCCCAACAGCACATCCATTAATCGTTCTCCCAGATAAATTACAACTATAAACAGTAGTAATATTAACTAGTCTTGTAAAATACATATGTACACACTTTTCATTTATTATGCCATATATTCATGCATTTTATTAATAATTTCAAAACCTTTCATATGTTCTGACCAAAATAAAACCTTGGTTCAGAACAAATAAACTTAAAGAAAATTTACTATCAAAATTTTACACAGCTTGAGTTAGTTCAGTGTGTTATAAATTTTTATTAATATTATTAGACTTATTAACTATCTGTGTGTGTGTGTATGTAACCTACCAGAACACATTACATATCAGTACCCTAGAATTTTAACGTAGCCACATTCATTAGTAAAAAAAGATATGCGTGAGGTCGTAAGTGGTAGCAAGAAGGGCCTTCTGTAAATTCACAGCTACATTTATCTCAGGAGCCTTCACAGCTGACCTCATGCATCACACTAGGTAATATCACAACCATACAGTACCATCAAATCCACTACATATATTGGGGTCTTGTCCAGGGATAATTAGCTTAACAGTAATATTAGGATCTCCTGGTGGGAGAATTAAATTAAGGGAACAAATTGTTAAAATTAAAAGTGTCCCTTAAAATTAAAAGTGAAATTAAAAGTTGGTGAATGTTCACAGCCAGTAGTAATTAATTAGTTAACTGGCTAATTAGAATTACTTTAGATCATAGTAATTAGAATTACTTTAGTGGTTAGAGATTTATCTTGCTCATTGGTATATTGTCTAAAAAGTATGGCGGAGCTAGCCAAGTTCAGATCAGCTGCTGTGCTAACGGCAAAGGATATGGGAATGGATGGTCAGGTTTTAATTCAATATGTAACGGCTGAATGTGATAAGTATATTGAACGGGAAGAAAGAAGATTAGAAAAAGAGGCTGAAAGAAAATTAGAGTCTGAAAGATTAGCTGAAGAGAAGAGGCTACAAATTGAGGCTGAGACTAAGAGGTTACAAATTGAGGCTGACAAGGAGGCTAAAGCATTAGAGGCAGAAGAAAAACGACAGCAAAGGGAGGCAGAAGATAAAAAGGCCGAAAGGGAGGCAGAAGATAGAAGGTTGCAAAGGGAGCACGAATTACGACTAAGGGAGCTGGAGTTACAAGGCCAGGCTCCTGAAAATGGTGCCAGCCCTTTTGCCTCAGATGCTACGCCCAGTCTGGGAGCCTCAACATCAGCTATGGGATTTCATTTAGACCATTTTGTTGAGAAAGACGATGACATAGAGGGGTACCTAGGACGTTTTGAGTTATTAGCTACTACATATGGGTTAGAGAGAGAGAGGTGGAGTTTAAAGTTATCACAGGGACTGAGAGGTACTTCTTATGAAGTCTTCGCAAAAATGAACAGAGAAGACCAAGACAATTATGACATGTTAAAGCAGGCTTTGTTATTAAGGTACGACAAAAATGGTGAATTTTATCGTAAGAAATTTAGAAATGCCAAACTGTTGTCTGGGGAGACATACCACCAATTCTCTGCCAGACTGGAAACCTATTTGGAGAAATGGACGGCTCTGGGGAAGACCCAAGATCTTAAGGAGATGATCATGATAGAGCAATTGAGAGAGTCCATGGCTCCAGACATGAGAAAATTTCTCATGGAACAAGGTGCAGAGAAGTTGGGGGAGGTTTTAAATGTCGCTGAGAGGTATCAGGCAGCCCAGGCAGAGGTAAGTGGCTCTAAAAAGAAGCACATAGAAACTTTTAAAGCTCCACAGCCATTTAATAAATTTGAAAATAGAGAACAGGGTAATAAAGGTAGGACAAACTTTGAACGGCCAAGAAATGACTATCGAGACAGAAACTCACAGTTCAATGACCAAAAATACACTGAAAGAAAACCGTTTAACCAAGGAAAAAGATGGTGTAAATGGTGCAAGAAAGATAACCATAACACCGAATTTTGTAGAAGGAAACCTTCAAACATTGCTGCAATGAAGTCGGGGACTCAAAGATTAAAGGTTAATCCTAATGGACAGCAGGAACCTTATCACCCCCCAGTTTGTGAGGATGTTATTTGTAATGGGGTCACCATAAAGTGCCTTTATGATACAGGTGGACCCAAGTCAGTATACCACAGAAACAGTGGAAATACAAGGGGCAACTAAGGACATACCACTCATGACACTTCCCATCGCAAGGATAGCGGTGAAAACTCGCTATGTGGAAGGAGAAATCAGAGCAGCAGTGATAGATGAACCAATCTACCCTCTGATATTGGGGTGTAGATACGTCTTCTTGGGGAATCCCGAGAGACCTGTGATCATGGCGACAGTGCAGACCAGGTCACAGAAGAAGGAGGAAGAAGGTGAACCTATAAATGCTCATCCAGAGGAGATGAGGAAGGCGCAGGCTGAGGATAGGACACTCAAGCCATGTTTTAAAAAATTGCCCAAATGCCACACACCTCCGAGCAAGGGGGAATATTTTATGAAGAACAAACTATTATACAGGAAGGCCGGAACTGGAACAAATGGTCACAACCAGCTGGTTCTTCCCACTTCATATAGGGATAAAGTGATGGAACTCGGGCATGCGATTCCCTTCAGTGGTCACATGGGGATCAGCGCCACAGGACAGCGTATAGCTTGTCATTACTTCTGGCCAGGGATAACGGAGGATATAAAAAGATATGTCAAATCCTGTCCAGAATGTCAAAGGGTAGCTCCAAAACACTGGACTGCTCCTGCAACTCTAGGGGAAATGCCCATAGTGGGAACACCTTTTGAGAGGGTTGCAGTGGATATTGTGGGACCTCTCACTCGGACGAAGAGGAGGAACAGTTACATCCTTACTCTGGTGGACACTTGTTCTATGTGGGGAGAGGCGGTAGCCCTGCCATCAATTGATTCAAAACATGTAGCAGAGGCACTACTTACAATATTCACCCGATTAGGATTCCCGCATCAAATCTTGACTGATAATGGCTCCCAGTTCAAGGGGAAACTAACGGAAGAAGTTTTTAAGCTATTTCAAGCCAGACACTTTCATTGTAGTCCGTACCATCCGCAAGGGAACGGCCAGGTAGAGAGGTTCAATGGGACTCTCATTTCTATCCTGAGAAAGCTGGCACACGAAAAACCGGATCTGTGGGATCAATTCCTGCCCGCCGCATTGTTTGCGTATCGGGAGGTACCTGTTACAAGGGGTGGTGGTTTGCTCTGAACAATGTTCCATGTGATATGAATAAAACAATTATAAATTTCTGGCCATTGTTTTTTTTCATTGATGTGTTAGTTTTTTTTTCATTCAGAGATAGTGCATCGTGCCTTCGATGGAAGATTAAGCGAATGCGGGGGTGGAAGATTCCGAACAATAATTGAACCTTGGAATACGATTGATTTGATAAGTCATTTCATTGAGTCCGTACATTTAATTCACAGTTGTACACACATGATGATCATTTCAATAGGAGTAGAGCATAAGTCCATATAAGTCATGCATAAATTAATCAACAACGTAGACTGCTGGTTATGTGTCAATGTCCGTTTAAGGATACAATGCAGTAGTGTCGTCAGAACATCACAGCTATATGCACGCGCAGCTAGACATGGCTACCTGCCGACAGTGAGACTGCGAGTCTGAAGATTCATTCATTCATTCATTCATAACCCTCCACTCCCAAAGGAGCATAGGCCTTCAACAAACACATGCCAAGTCCTCCTGTCCCGTGCCATCATCTCAAGTTCTTTCCATGTTCTCCTCATCATTTTCACCTCTGTTTCCAACTCTCTTCTCCATGTACTTCTTGGTCTTCCTCTGCCTCTCTTGCCCTGGGGGTTCCAGAACAAGGACTGCCTTGTAATGCTATCAACAGGTTTCCTCAGTGTGTGTCCTATCCATCGCCATCGTCTTCTTCTCATCTCTTGTTCCACTGGCACTTGTCTAGTTCTTGTCATCAGTTCCACGTTGGTAACCTTGTCATACCATTTTAATCCTCTATTCTACGCAAGCACCCATTTATGAAAGTCTGTAGCTTTTTGGTTGTTGTCTTTGTTGTTCTCCATGTCTCCGAGCCATACAATAGGACTGACTTCACATTTGAATTGAAGATTCTTATTTTCGTGTTGGATCCGATTTCTCTTGATCTCCATATATTTCCCAATGCAATGAAAGCTCCTCTTGCCTTTTGTATTCTTATTTTGATATCGCTGTCTGTCCCTCCAACTTTGTCTATATTACTGCCAAGATATGTGTATGATTCTACATCTTGAATTGGTGTTTCTTCAAGTTCAACCCTGTTATCATTACCTGCATTTATTCTCATTATTTTTGTCTTTTTTCCCTGTGTATTTTCAGACCCAATTGCTGTGACCTCTCATCGAGTGTTTTCAATTTGTCCTGCATCTGATTACGGTTATGGGACAGAAGAGATACCGTGATCAATAAGGCGGTGCCCCAGGTTGAGGCCCTTCCATTGCACTCCGGTTGGGTTAAAAAAAAAAAGAAAAAAAAAAAAAAAAAAAAAAAAAAAAAAAAAAAAGAAAAAAAAAAAAAAAAAAAAAGAAGAAAAAAGGGCTAGCTTGCTGGCTGGCTGGTTTACTGGCTGGCTGGTTGTCTGCCTGGCTGGATGTCTGACTGCCAGCAAACATGGCTGGCTGGCTGGCCGTCTAGCTCCCTGCCCGTCTGCGTGGCTATATGGCGGCTCAGCTGGAGAAAGAAAAAAAAAAGAGTCTGAAGATATTCATACGAATTTGACGATTATTCTTCTCCTTCTGAGAATTCTAGTTAAATACTAACCTCCATAAATTTCCCTCTTAAATACTGACCCTAACCTCCATATAAAATTCATGCCAATTTGAATTGGAAGGTTCTATTCAGCTTGGCGGTCAAGTAACAAAGGGACGTTTCTTAGTTACTGTGTCCTAAACAACGCTATACACGTCATGATCGATCGTGTATGGAGCGTTCAGTAATTGAAACATCTATCGCAATATATTAAATGCCTTAACCTTTTACAATTGCACGTCTGATAACCTTTAGCAGACGGCGTTAATATCATATACTGTAACAATTCCCTGTACACCCGGGAAAAAAAATCGATAGATTTTTTTTCAAGATCTATCCGACTTAACAATTTTTCAAAAAAAAATTTAACACAATTGTGACATATGGCCGACGATGTTCTGAGTAGAACCGTGTCGCGGTCATGTCAACCAACTATTTGTCATAGTCATCTAACATTAATCACATGATATATCAATTATACATATTATTATATCAACTAAATAAAATGTCCAATGTTAATAGTGAATGATAGAATTAAATGAAAGTAAGGTCTGTCGTATTAGTATGTCATATAGGAATTAATTTGACTAATTAAAATTAAATTAATGAATTAAACTAAGAGATAAATTATTAAGATTCTAATGTAACGCGATGTTATGAGAGAAGAAATAGAAAGAAATTCGAATATAAGTTTAACTTAATTGTGTGTGTTAAGTGTTAGTGAATAATAACTATCTAATTTAACTAACTAAATAATGTATAGGTACATTAAAACAAAATATTAATCTAATACTTGTGTGAGATTTATTTTCTCTTTTCATAATTTCTTCTTTTTATATTTCGTTCTCTTTTTTTTTTCTCTTTATTTCATTTTTTTCTCACATTTCATTTTATTGATAATAATTCAATTAAGAAGTTAAGTTAACTAATTAATTAGTATAGGATATGATGATCCATCCGTAGTCTTGATCCTGATGAATTCTTTTAGGCAAAAATGTTCAAACGTTTACGTTGGAAAGAAATGTCATTTATCCCAGCATCCAAGAATTAAATGCACATAGGATAATAAGTTCGACTTGTCGTCAGATATTGTTCCATGATTGTTCAACGAATATTCATATATCGTGTATGGACGTTAGACGAAGTTTCAATGACAATATGTAGACCTTGATTGTCTTTTAGTTCCATTCTGTGATGCATATAGTGTTTATAAAGTTTAAATTGAAGGCAAGGTTAGTTCCTTTATAGTTGATATGTTTTAGGAATGTTAATGTTGATTATTCGTCGTCAATAGGATTACGTGACAACGCATCAGCCACAATATTTTCAGTGCCAGGAATATGTTCAATGGAGAATTCAAATGGCTGTAGGATGATTGAATATCTGGCGAGTTTCTGGCTGTTATGATTACATCGACGCAAGGATGCTACAGCACGTTGGTCCGTCTGTATGGTGAAGGGAGCACCAAGCAGGAACTTTTCGAGTTTCGTTATTGCCCATATCACAGATAAAAGTTCCTTGTCGACTGTTGAATACTTTGTTTCTGCCGGCTTTAGCTTTCTTGAAATGTATAAGGTAGGATGTAGAATGCCATCATGGTTCTGGAGCAGGCATGCACCAATGCCGTAGTTACTAGCATCTGTTCGTAAGAAAAATCTTTTGGAAGCATCGGGAAGTCTTAAAATTGGTTCATGCGAGAACAAATTTATAATTTTGTTGAAAGTTTCATTGCATGTACCAGTCCATGTCACCTTCACCGGCATGTCTTTCTTTAACAATGAAGACAATACAGCCGTGATGGATGACAAGTTAGGTATGAATCTACTGTAATATTGAACAAGTCCTAACAAACTCCTGACCTGTTTCTTCGTCTGAGGAACTGCTATGTTTAGAATTTTGGAGACTGTACTAGGTAACGTTCGGATATATCCCGATCCAATGATATGTCCCAAAAAGGTTATCTCATTACACGCGATTTGCACCTTTGTAGGTTTAGCAGTTAGATGATAATTCCTTAGAGTGTCGAAAACATATCTAAGTACCGAAACATGTTCCTCAAACGACGAACTAAACAAGCATATGTCGTCAATATATGTAATAACGTCTGGTCTACCTGATAAAATTTGTCGCATCAGGCGAATGAAGGTAGCTGGCGCATTAACAAGCCCCAAAGGCATCACATTCCACTGGTATAGACCTTGTGGAGTGGAAAATGCGGTGTAGTACTTAGCCTTTTCGGTCAGTGGTATCTGCCAATAACCTTTAGTTAAGTTTATCTTACTAAATATAGTTGCGTTGGATAGACGTGGCAGTAAGTCGTCGATAAGTGGATGTGGTTCGCTGTCAACTATAGTCTTAGCATTTAATTTTCTATAATCAACACATAGTCTGATGTTATTGTCCTTCTTCCGGACAATCACTAATGGAGAAGAGAATGGCGAATTACTAGTCTCAATGATTCCCAGAGACAACATCTGTTCAAGTTCCTTAGTAGTTTTAGCAAGGAAATGTAAAGGAACAGAATAGGGATGTACACGAATAGGTGTATCATCATTGAGAGTAATGTCATGACTGATAGCCGATGTGCGACCCGGGACGTCGGTCAATACATTGGTGAGTAAGATTGTAATAGATTAGCAATCTGTAGACGCTGGTTGCGGTGTAACGTTGAAGAGATGGATTACATCCCGCCAAGATTCAGTAGGTTGAACTACTGGTACCGGGTAAACGGTTAAACTGTACCCTCCG